>JACCPG010004024.1:0-48771 GCA_016069955.1 Drepana arcuata | reverse complement strand
TTTTTTTTTCGTTTAACGTTATCCTCACGCCTTCCCACGGGGGTGTATAGGTAGTACCCACACATCCACTTTCCGCCAGAGGTATATTTTAGGTGCCAACGTGACAGATGGCGAGTCCATCGCCGTTACTCAAGCACGACCATACATACGCCTTTAAATGTCTTCTCAGATGTATGCAGGTTTCCTCTCGATGTTTTCCTTCACCGTAAAGCTCGTTGTGTGACTAATAACTTCTTTTTATTTTGTATTAATGAATGTATTGATTCGATATGGAGCCAGTCAATCCTAATTACACAATAAAGTATTTTAGACGTTACTGTCAAAAGAGCTTTCACTTCGACCTCGAAGTCCTCGATCCGAAAATAAAGTATTTACAGCAACAAAAGCCTTCCCAAAATAACAGCAAGCTTTATGAAAGCCCCTACTTTACCAGCCTTATATAAAGACCACTCCAATCTGATATTTATTTAATAAAACCGCCAGACTTTTGTCTTAGGATTAAGTTGGTTTTCATTCGACTTCAATTAACTGAATTGTCATTGTGGGCGGCCTGAAAGGATATTGGTGTCTTTGACAGATTAAAAATTATTAATAATCCTTTATTAAGTGGGAATCTGGAACATAAATATAACCGGCAAAAGTGACAAGTTGTATCTCTAGACCTTCCAAGTTATAAGAGCAATTTATACGAAGAAAATTATAGACGAAAATATGTGTATGTCGTTCTATCACTAAATCTAATCTTACTAATATTATAAATGTGAATGTTTGGATGCTGAACCGATTTGGCTGAAAGTTGAAATGTTGATAGCTTATACCTAGGAATAGTACATAGGCTATTTTGTTTTTTATTTTCTATCCTGAAAAATTCAAAGTTCTTATATTATAATGTATGATGCTCTTTCACGGCATAGCGGCTGAACCGATTCTAGCAGGAAAATTTCCAAAGCTACTTTTTCGAACTCCACGCGGGCGAAGCCGCGGGCATAAGCTAGTATTAAATATATATAGATATTTAATTGAAAAATTAAAAGAAAACATTGTAGAAAAAAACCTGCATACGTTTGAGAACAAATTCAAAACAGTATGTATAGTCGTGCTGAGTAACGACGATGGAATCGCCATCTCTAACGTTGGCACCTAAAATATATGGCGGAAAGAGCGTATATGGGTACGACCTATATATACACCTCTGCCTAACCCTTCGGGGACCCTTGTGGGAAGGCGTGAGCATATATTTTCTTTAATTTGAACCAAACTCCAAATTCAAACTGGCTGAATGTAAGTTATGCGTCATAAAAAATAAACAAGTGCATATACATTCTAGTATTATTTTCTTGCAGCACGTGATATTCCAATCTCCTTTGTCACACAAACAATTTGTGCCGCTGGCCGGTGTAATGATATTCAGTATGTGAAATGGCTAGCCAAGAGTTGTGAATGAAAGTACCTACACGGTCAAAACGTTTTATCATTGAATATTAGAAGCTGTTATGGCCGCGTGGTCCGAGTCACCTGCAACGCAAAAATTGCATGTTCGAATGCCGTCTAGCAATGAGCTTTTTGCTGAATTTCTTTATGGCTGCCCTATGATGAAGGAACACATCGAAAGGAAATCTGCATACGTACGAAATTCAAGAACGTATGTATAATTGTGCTCGACAAGACCATGGACTCAGCTTCTGTCACGTTGGCACCTAAATCACAAGCGAAAATACGGTGTACACCCTTCCTACCGTAGCTGTGCCTTTGTTGAAAGATGTGAAGATATACTCGTAGAGGTATGTATAGTTATAAACAAAATTTCTAATTATTAGTCTACTATATTCTATAGCCTCTTTTGCAAGAGGACACGTGTTTTGCGCTCATTTCTATTGCGACTTGCGTTCAAATTTCTACACGATTGTACCAAAACGCTGTATAAACATACACAAAGTGCATTGACAATGTTACTTGTGATACGTTTTTAAAATAGGAACTGTGATCAAGGCGGACGTGAGCAAAGAGATCGGAACGCGGTGAATGTACTCCCGCCCATTCAAATTAATGACACCTGTCAATCGAGATTGACATTTCATGGTGATCGTTATTTACTAAATATAGAGGTGCCCCGCGGTTTCGCGCGCGGCCCCTCTGACTTTCTGACATTTATGTAGTGATCTTATTTAGTTAGTATAAAGCTTATGCTACTCCGGGACAATAAATTCCATAGGTGAAAGAATTTTAATCGCTTTGTTGTTAAGTGTATCCATCCAGTAAATAGCTCAACAAACACACAAACAATCAAATATTTCCGCGTTATAATATTAAGCCAATATTAATTATGCTGTCTAATTTCATCTTCGCAATAAATGCCAATAATAATTTTCTCAAGCACGACTATACATACGCCTTTGAATGTCTTCTTAAACATATGCAGGTTTCCTCTCGATGTTTTCCTTCACCGTTGGGATTCAAACTTCTTTTCTTCTTCTTTCTATTGTATTGTTATCGTTCTTGAAAACGTTCTCGGTGACACCTAAAATATATCTTCGGCGAAAAGTGGGCGTGTAGCTACTACATACGCACCTACTACTTCGGAGACCCTTTTGAGAAATTAGCAGTTCAGTTGCCTGCGACGCAAAGGTCGCAAGTTCGAATCCCTATCCGTTCGGGACCCTTGTGGGAAGGCGTGAGGATATATTATATTATTATTATTATAATTATAAATAAATAACAATATTATTAAATCAAAGCGCGATAAAGTAATTAACCTAGAGATAAACAAAAGTAAACGTTATTAATATAAATCCCGTACAAAACAGGATAACATCATTTATTATAATTTCAATTAATTAATTGTCGGATAAATTGTTATTTATCGGTGAAATCCGGTTTAATCTCGACTAGGTAGGTAAATACCCGCTTACTCAACCATCCTGAAGAAATTCAGCTTCCTCTCATCGAGTTGATTTGATTACAGCGAGTCAATGGATGAGATACAAAGCAGATACTTAATTTTAAAATAAAGTCGTTTTCGAAACTGCTGTTCTGAAATTAAATCGTGAACTGTTGTCTTGTTATTTTTAATTAACGAACTAAACGTTTTTTTGTGAATTTGTTTACTAAGCGAGTTTTTAATTATAATGTAAAGGCACATTATAATTGATAACTCGCTTAGTGAACAAATTCACAAAAAAGATGTCTTCTGTAAACGGTAGTTTCATAATATTTCTTTTATTAGTCTGTTAGAGAAGTCGCTTGCAACGTAAATATTGCAAGTTTGAATTTGCACCAATGAGTTTTTCTGCATTAAGTACAGTTACTAGCCACACTACGAGCTTTACGATGAAGGAAAACATCGAGAGGAAACGTGGATACGTCTGAGTAAGTCCAAAACGTATGTATAGTCGTGCTTCAGAAGGCGATGGACTCAACTTCTGTCGCAATATACATCAATAAATATATTGTTGTTAGCAAAAATAGGATGTTGCTGCTTAACCTTGAGGAATTGCTGATCATAAGATTGAAGATCATATTCATCAAGATTCCTGCAGGGTTGGCAGCACGCGAGCAATACCCCTGGTGCTGCAAGCGTCCATAAGCGGCGGTAACCGCTTACCATCAGGCGGACTGCATGCTTTTTTAACATCCGTGTGCTATAAACAAGCTTGAGCTATGGAAACTAAGCTACGATATACATGCTTATAGATAAATATATACATAAATACAGGGCATCCAAGGCTACGGTATAAATACTTGTGTTCATCACACAAATATCTGCCCTCGGCGGGAATCGAACCCGCGAGCTCAAGTTTCGCAGTCAGGAGCCCGGACCTCTAGACTAGAAGGCCGTCGTAATAAATATGCTCGTCACATAGATGTAGCCAGCGGGTAGCGAACCCGGTACATCAGCACAGTCCTCGCTCGAGTTGACCACGAGAACTATGTGTATTTAAAAACATCTTTTAACGCTCTTCTTGAAGTATGTTGGTATTTTAATGTTTCATTGTCAGTGGCATAACATATGGATTGCATTCTTTTCAGCCATTTACACTGGTATTATAAAGAGGCAGTTTGTTTGTTTGTTTCAACATGCTATTTATTATGCCGTGGTGGCCGAGTGGTTCGAACAGTTGCCTGCGACGCAAAGGTCGCAAGTTCGAATCCCGACTGTACCAATGAGTTTTTTCTGAACTTAAGTACAGTGATTAGTCACACCACGAGCTTTACGGTGAAGGAAAACATCGAGAGGAAACCTGCATACGTCTGAGAAGAAATTCAAAGGCGTATGTATAGTCGTGCTGAGTAACGGCGATGGACTCGCCATCTGTCACGTTGGCACCTAATATACCTCTGGCGGAAAGTGGGTATGTGGGTATTACCTATACACCTCTGCCTACCCCTTCGGGGACCCTTGTGGGAAGGCGTGAGGATATATTATTTATTATTATATTATTATATTTATTATCTCCTGAGTTTATTGCTCGACTCCCTCGAGCAGTTACAAGATGTAATTGCCTGTAGCTTTCTTCAATAAACAGGCTAATTAGTGCAAAAATACTTTTTCATATTGTATTGGAGTCGAGCAATAACATTTTACGAGAGTACAAACCTCATAGTTGCTTATCAGACTTCTTAAATACTTAGAACGAATATAAAAAAACACCGTGGAGCCGTGGTGGCCGAGTGGTTCGAGCAGTTGCCTGCGACGTAAAGGTCGCAAGTTCGAATCCCGACTGTACCAATGAGTTTTTCTGAACTTAAGTACAGTGAGTAGTCACACCACGAGCTTTACGGTGAAGGAAAACATCGAGAGGAAACCTGCATACGTCTAAGAAGAAATTCAAAGCCGTATGTATAGTCGTGCTTGAGAAACGGCGATGGACTCGCCATGTCACGTTGGCACCTAATATACCTCTGGCGGAAAGTGGGTGTGTGGGTATTACCCATACACCTCTGCCTACCCCTTCGGGAACCCTTGTGGGAAGGCGTGAGGATATTATTATTATTATTATTATTATAAAAAAAACACAATTCCTTATAAGGTGATTTTTTTTTTATTCGTACAAAGAGCGGAGGAATTTTAACCCGGATAAAGCCGCGGGTCGTAACTAGTAAAAGTAATAAATTTTCATCCGCCCAAACCATTAGTAAAATGTATTTTTGATTGAATGATTTATATCTGATTACTCACGGTCATATAAATACAGCATATACGTTTATATATATATATATATATATATAGACGGTGCAGTTACAACGCAACACCTGATGACAAATTGTTGATCGCCCGCCAGCGATGTGAAGCGGGTACATAGATCTAATGTCAAGATCGCACAGACTAAAACAATTCCACTTTGGAATTACGTACGTATTTATTTAGGAATATAGGAATTTAGTAGAGAATAATGAAAGTGGACGAAGCGAAAGAAGTATGTAAGGATCGTAGCAAGTGGAAAGAAGTGGTCTCTGCCTACCCCTACGGGAAAGAGGCGTGATTATATGTATGTATTATTTAGGAGATAGAAATTTGCTTGGTAATGCCAAGCATTTACCCGACGTCGATGGCAGAAGGGAGAGTTACATGTCTCATGTCGTATGTGTCGTTACCTTATTCAACCTATACTACCTTTTACATCAAGGAGTTTACTTCAATTGCACAGGCGGACTTAAAGCCGTAGGCATTCTCTACCAGTCAACCTTTGGGTGATGCAGAGAAAAATATGGCAGGCTAATAGAGGGGATAAACATGACTTAATCTATATAACTAAATACTAATCAATATAATATAATAATATATCCTCACGCCTTCCCACAAGGGTCCCCGAAGGGGTAGGCAGAGGTGTATAGGTAATACCCACACACCCACTTTCCGCCAGAGGTATATTAGGTGCCAACGTGACAGATGGCGAGTCCATCGCCGTTACTCAAGCATACATGCCTTTGAATTTCTTCTCAGACGTATGCAGGTTTCCTCTCGATGTTTTCCTTCACCGTAAAGCTCGTGGTGTGACTAATCACTGTACGTAAGTTTAGAAAAACTCATTGGTACAGTCGGGATTCGAACTTGCGACCTTTGCGTCGCAGGCAACTGCTCGAACCACTCGGCCACCACGGCTCTAATCTATATGATACCATCTCACTAATCAATATGATACCATATATAATACCATATATATAAATAAATATCATATCATAGACATAAATACCTACTACACAGAATCTGCATTGCGGTTGTAATACTGCTTAACTTTTGCCTTAAAAGCATCCCGGCTGTTGGACATCCTGATTGAAAATATATGTATATGTATATATATTTTCATGCCATCCCACAGACCGCCCACACCCACACCCACTTTCCGCCGGAGATCATCACCGTCACTCAAGCACGACTATACGTTTTTGAATTTCTTCTTAAACGTATGCGTACCACCGTAAAGCCGTGTACATATCATCCCACGGAGCCCCCAACGAGGTAGGAAGAGAGAATAGAGCGCCTTTCTTTCACTTACTTTCGCTTCGTCCACATTCATCAGTCTCTTCATACATGCTCGCCGGTTTAGAGTACTCTTGACGTTCCTGTCCTTGGGTGTTCGATCGATTTGATCTAGGTAGTTGGAACATACTTAAGTTGAGGAAAACTCATAGATACAGACGGCATTCGAATTGATAGCTTTGTGATGCAGGCAACTACTCGAACGACTAGACCACCACGGCTCTGAAGTAAGAGTAGATAGAGTAAGTTATAATATCCACATCTGTCAAATATTTTGTTTGGACACATAGAAAGGATGAGTGAAGAAAGATTGACGAAACAGATATACAAAGCAAAAGTGTGTGCAAGAAGAGGCAGAGGAAGGCCACGTTCCAACTACCTGGATCAAATCGATCGGACGCTCAAATCAATCGGGAACGTTAAGAGTACGTTAAGAGAAGCCGACGAGCATGTATAAAGAGAAGAGACTGATGAATGTGGACGAAGCGAAAGATGTATGTAAGTCTAGAGAGAACTGGCGCTCTATACTCTCTGCCCGTTAGGGACTTGGCATGATGATATGTAGGTATATATGTATGTCAAATATTAACAATGCCCAATAATAGGTTGAGTCGGCCCGGTGATATGTATGTATATCCCGTAAGTGGGGATAGGCTCCCTCCTCCGACCTTTCACCATCAACCACCTCTAACCATACAGGTTGCATGTCGAGTTCGTCGCATCGTCTTACAAAATGTCCTTCTACTGCAAGTACAAATAGTGATGGCTAATTCCCCTGGAACTCATCAAAGGCGATGTACCACACGTGTGTTTATATTCTATACAAGACGCACAGTTTGTAATCTATACACAACCAATTTCCGCACATTGAAATCAAAGGAGAATATGTTGAAAATCTTTCAACGTTTCTTGTAAACTTTAAAGAAGGATCCATTTGTCAAACGCCAAATGTTTGCAAACTAGTTCTTCGGTGAAGGAAAACATCGAGAGGAAACCTGCATGCGTCTGAAAAGAAATTCTAAGGCGTATTTATGTATAGTTGCGCTTGAGTAACGGCGATGGACTCGCCATCTGTCACGTTGTCACCTAATATACCTCTGGCGGAAAGTGGGTATTACCTATACACCTCTGCCTACCCCTTCGGGGACCCCTGTGGGAAGGCGTGGGGATATATTATTTCTATATAATTTGTAGAAAAACTCATTAGATCATTAAAGCCCATTTAAGATCACCAGAATACATATTCACGCTACGCACATGGGTCCCCCAAGGGGTTGGCAGAAGATTAGTAAGTAGTACCCACACATCCACTTTCCACAGAGATGTTTAGGTACCAGATTACTTACATAATTACCACTTGACTCACAAATGGGCCACTTAGAAATCTATCAAAATCAAAATATTTTATTCAACATAAGGGACACAGGGAACACTTATTGAACGTTCAAATGACGAATGAATGACGAATGAAACGAATGAATTCGTATCAAAGTTCATTTTGAACGTATAGAATACCTCTATGTCGCTAGTCTGGTCAGCATTCAATCCATATTGAACGGCAGGTTAACAAGCAATATTGGTGGGCGTAAAATGACCCTAGAGGTCCCTAAACAATTACAATGAGGTTAGCGCCTAATTGCTCTGTGGTCGAGCCGAGCCGCACTCAGCAGATATTAATTTATTTCCAGTACCTGAAAAGCACTATCTATCTAGACTAATAATAAAGTTGAGTTTCCTTTGGCACATCTATGAAAAGGTATATTTTATTTGTATGTCGATTCGATATAAAAATGGTCTTACTTATAACTTATATATACAAGCATTGTTAGGAGGCATGGTTTGTTTGTATAGATAGTGCCATCCACGAAGAGGCGGCTCACCAATTTCTAGTCTTTGGGGTCGCGGGATGCGGTGAGTGTGACCCGAGTCTATTTATTGTAGTGTGCGTGCACTCATAGGCAATCAGTGTGTACGGATAATACTCGAACATCAGTGGAAGGTTGCCCAATTACACTATAAACTATAGGGAAGACGTTCATATGCGGCGGTAGCCGCTTACCATTAGGCGATCCGTAGTAGTTAGCGGAGGTTTAATAATACCCACTTATTGCTGGAGGTTTATGTGGGTGGCAACGTGACAGGGCCTATTACCCACAATCCAAGACTACTGGTAAAATTATATTTACCGATTTTGAAAAAGGAGGTCCCTATTCTGATAAAAAAAATATTTTCAGCAATTTTGATTCTGTTCCATGGAATCATTTTATTTAACTAATATTTGACATTCGTTAAGCAATATCTTCGGAATACAATTATAAATTTACTTGCTTGAGAGCGTCAATGAAACTCAATTCCACGGTAATTATTCAGCTTCAATAATATCGGTGATTATCTAGTTTCCATAAATATACACCTATCATGACGTATCCCTCACGGGGTATGCAGACAGTGTAGAGCGTCAATTCTATCTAGTCTTCTCGCTTCATCCACATCTATCAGTCACTTCATACAATCTCTCCGGTTTGTTTTCTTGACGTTCCCTTCTCGAGTGTCTGATCGATTTGATCTAGTTCAAATATCACGTTCAAGTTTATATCAGTTAATATCTTCACACCCTCCCATTAGGGTCCCCGAAGGGGTACAAAGGCGTGTTTAGTACCCACACACCCACATTTTGCTGGAAATATATTTTTAAGGTCCAATGTGATAGATGGCGTGTACATCGCTGTTTTTGATGTATGCAGGTTCTCTCTCTCTGTTTTCCTTCACCGTAAAGCTAGTGGTGTGACTAATCACTGAACTAAAGTTCAGAAAAACTCATCGGTAAAGTCCGGTTCGAACTTGCAATATTTGTGTTGCATGCAACTACTCGAGCCACTTGACTACCACGGCTCAAGTTAGGTTTAATTTTGATATATATTTTTAGCCATTTAATCATTTAATTATGTCATTTCTTATAATAAACAAAGTATAAATCATAAAAAATATAAATGGTTTACAATAAACAAAGTAGGTATTTACGAGTCTGTCTCACGTGGCACCTTCAACTAAATAACGTTTTAGAAGAAATTCATCGGAACTGACACGTCACGCCATAATTTATCTTGGGGCATAGCAATTTTGACGTTTCTGGGGCAACCTGATGCAAATGGGCGGGTATTAGATGCGGCATTAGTACTGGATATTTTTTTAAGTGAAAAGTCTCGAAATCCTTTGTATCTTTTTTTTATGTGAGGCCTATTGGTAAGTGGTTACCGCCGTCTGTACGCTTGCAACGGCAAAGGTACCGCAGGCGCGCTACTAATACAATAAAATATTTTTCTATAGGTATATAGATTTTTAAATCCTCACGCCTCCTCACAAGGGTCCCCGAAGGGGTAGGCAGAGATGTATAGGTAGTACCCACACACCCACTTTCCGCCAGAGATATATTCTATGTGCCAACGTGACAGATGGCGAGTTCATCGCCTTTACATCAAGCACGACTATACATACGCCTTTGAATGTCTTCTCAGACGTATGCAGGTTTCCTCTGTATGTTTTCCTTCACCGTGAAGCTCGTGGTATACACTGTACTTAAGTTCTGAAAAGCTCATTCGTTCAGTCGGGATTCTAACTTGCAATCTTTGTGCTGCATGCAACTATTCGAACCTTGCCGCGTGAAGCAGCGGGGCATAATTAAAACACGACTTGAAAAACCCATAACGCGACTGAAGTCTACATCTATCAACATTCAAGTAAGTGTATTTCAACAGGAAATCCCATCTCAGAGGCCAAGAATCTTCACGAGAAAAATGTATACGAATTGCACGCCCAATATCATCGTACTTTATCTGAAAAATTCCCATAAGGATAATATTTGCCAAGGTAAACCTCATTCTATTCGGACTGAACATTTCCTTCGTCATAAAATATCATGACGTCGGTGCTTGTTACGATCTACGCACGACACTTTGATCGTGGCCTTTGAGACGCCAGCTGTTTCGTTGCCACCTAAATAAGTAGGCATTGTGACACCCTGGATGGGGGTTAGGGGTAGCAGTGTCCCTGGTTCAAGGATGGGAACGTGTACTTGAAACCATTAATGTTTATTTTTTTATAGACAACGTTATGTATGTATGTGGATTAGGCGAGGAGATATGTAACAGACACAACTAATACTATACTCTGCCTACCCCATGAAGGCTTCGTTGTGATGATATGTAAGTATGTATGACGCTTTAGTTTATTACAAGCAAACCCGTTTAAATAATAACTACATACATACATATCATCACGCCAAGTCCCTAACGGGGTAGGCAGAGAGTATAGAGCGCCAGTTCTCTCTAGACTTACATACCTCTTTCGCTTCGTCTACATTCATCAGTCTCTTCATACATGCTCGTCGGTTTCGATTACTCTTAACGTTCCCGTCCTTGACGGTCCGATCTATTTGATCCAGGTAGTTGGAACGTGGCCTTCCTCTGCCTCTTCTTTTTACTTTTGCTTTGTATATCTGTTTCGTCAATCTTTCTTCACTCATCCTTTCTATGTGTCCAAACCAACGTAACATGCCTTTCTTCATCTTTACAATCACGCCCTCATTCACGCCAGTTGATTTGCGAATCTCTTCATTGCGGATTCGATCTAATATCGTTACTCCGTATATTTTTCGAAGAGAACGCATCTCAACTGCTAAATAATAACGATAAGGAAAATTTTGAAAACTTATAATACATCTTTCCACTTTCATTTATTTTTATAAGCTTGAGAACAGTAAGAATTAATTAATAATTAAACCGTTCTGATGAGTTTCGTTTCACTTCTGGGCTGTAAATAATTTAACAAACTTTTATATTGTTCTTTCAAGTCAGTGAAAATAACTAATTATTTTAACAAAATCCGAGGAATATTTCTCGAATTTTTACTCTTTAATGTCTGAATTAACTTTTTTAGTATTGAATTTACCTAACTACGGTTAAAAATAGATTGACAGAGGAAAGCAAATACCACGGGCCTCTAGAGTAAGTAGGCCTAAGGGCCTTGAGCGACTCTTGGCCCGGCGGTCGAGTGACCTTTAACACAAGAAGAAATTAATATTACAAAAAAAAAATTATTGCTCCGCTCCTTCCAATCTTCAAGTATCTTAATATATATATATATTAAGATATAGATATAATATATGTATATACTATATAATATATATGTATATAATATATATATATATATACTCATATATATGCCTAGCTTTAGAAATCGGTCTAGTAGTTTTTGAGTTAAATCTAAACATACAAACAAAAGATCAAATTATTTATTTTCGTTTATTAGTTAGTTGAGATATACCTAAATAGTTTGTAAGGACCTGCTGGTTCGAAACTTAAAAATACTTTAGTGTCGGATAGCCCATTCATGTAGGAAGGCTTTAGGACCAATCATCATTGAGAATGTTGCAAAAAAAAAGAGGGAAATTTATTCCTTTTGAGAGCTTCCGTTGCGTACGGTACGCAAACGGTCCAAGCTACGCAAAAAGCATTTATGGCGGAATGTTCCCATCTAAAAGTTCTAAACATATCTTTTAAGATTGGCTCACTTTAGCCTTTTTAACCGCAATCAAATTTGTTCTAAAATATAGCATTATTTGTGAAGGTGTTTTAATAAACATAGTATTAGTCCTTAGACAAATATTCATGTTATAGAATACATTCATTTCAGACAATACATTATTCATCACAAGTATTTTGGTTTGAACAAGATACCTCAATAAATTCACGCCTTGTAGGAGGGTCCCCGAAGAGGTAGGAAGCGGGGAGAGATAGAACCCTGACATCCACTTTCCGCCAGAGATATATTTTATGTGCCAACGTCACAGATGGGGAGTCCATCGCCGTTACTCTTTTCTTTTCTTCTCATAGAGGTTTTTTCACGATGTTTTCCTTCACCGTAAAGCTTAAATTCAGAAAAACTCATTGGTACAGTCAGGATACGAACTTAGGCAACTACTTGAACTACTCGGCCATCACAACTCGATAAATGTATTATAAGATATCTAATGTTTTAAATAAGTCCACAGCGACATAATGATGAAGAGCCGCGTGCGTAAAGGCACATCACATGTTTGTTTACCACCTTAGGGGTATTAAAAGCCTGTTCTTTGTCGACTCTCTTTAAACGTATTGCTTGGAAACTGATCTACAGCTTAATTGAATACGTCTATTTCAAATGTCCATTCACTATTCCTCTAATCCTGAGTAACAGGACGTCAATATTAATTACTCATCTCGATCGTCTGTGAGTGCTAATACTTGTGATACCTTCGTCATCTCGTAATTGGATTATTATCGATTAGTTTACTTGTCAAGCTATACATACGTAAGTGCCATTAACTTAAATCCTTATGCGTCAGGCAGACAATAGAGTGCCAATATTTACAGCTGTTTTTCGTTTCATAAGATTAAACGTTTATAAATACGAAATTTACGAGTATGTACAACGTAAAATGAACAATATCTATACATAAAAATGTAACGGATCGCTGTCTGTACATGGAAGATATATGAGAAAACATATGATTGGGACCTTTATCAACGCAAATAGCACCCAAAACACAGATTCTTTGAATTTTTGTCTGTTGGTCTGTGCGTTTGTGTTTCTCAGGAACGGCTTATCCGATTTTGATGTGGTTTTCTCTAATAGATTGTGGTAAGCTTCACTTAACACATCCAAAATAAACCAAAAGATATATCCAAAAAAAGCTGCCCAAAGACACAATTCCACGCGGACGAAGTCGCGGGCACAGCTCGTAAAAATATATTTATATTGTAAATTTCACATTGTACAGTAAAATACTTATTTATAACTAGTTGCCCTGCCCAGCTTCGCCCGGGTGAAAAAGTAAAATATCCTGAAACACGATCGCAGCGCCACGTATCGGGTCCAATTGTGATGTAAGCTATCCTTTATTTTAAATTGGATCAACCTGCATACGGTGTGCAAATTTGATTGAAATCGGTTAAGTAGTTCAGGAACCCATCGTGGACTTGATTGCCATAAAAAAGGTTATAGTGAGTCAATCTTAAAAGATAGACATATGCTGTCGCGGACTAGAACTTTTAAAGAGGAACAATTACCTCATACATGATATTTTCGTAACTTAAACCGTTTACGCAGCGTACGCAACGGAAGCTCTCAAAAAGGAATATTTTTTCCCGTTCTGGCAACATGATTCATCTATCCTTCGCTCCTATTGGTTGTAGCGTGCTGTTATATAGCCTAAAGCCTTCCTAGAGAAATGGACTATCCAACACAAAAATATTTTTTCAATTCCAACCGGTAGTTCCTGAGATTAGCGCGTTCAAATAAACAAACAAACTCTTCAGCTTTATAATATTAGTATAGATATAGATAAGTATTTTACTTTTCTTTAGACTTCTAAAGCCACAATGGTAGCATATTACGTGCCAGTAATGAATAACGACGTAATGGGCCGCAGAATACAATAGACATGAATGTTACATAACAATATTTGGTCCCTCGACATGCCTGCCATTAAAGGAAACGACCATGCGTTTAATGGGAGCGGGGAATCTTTGAAGCGGTTGGAGAAGTGCTTTACCAGCTTTTTATATGGAGGAATAAAAATATTTCAGCGTATATGTATAGATCATATAAGTATATGATAGGCAGATATAGTAGAGCCAGTTTCCTGTGGACTTAAACACCTTTTGCGCCATATATACATATCATCGCGCCGAGTCCCTATAGGGGTAGGCAGAGAGTATAGAGCGCCAGTTCTCTCTAGACTTACATACCTCTTTCGCTTCGTCCACATTCATCAGTCTCTTCATACATGCCCGTCGGTTTCGAGTATTCTTGACGTTCCCGTCCTTGAGCATTTAATTTTTATCACCTCTTAGTGGGACGGTGTGTAGATACAAACAAATCTACGGCAATAAGTACATTTTTATAGAAATAATACTAAAAACATTATCCCGTAGAGAGCCGTGGTGGCTGAGTGGTTCGAGCAGTTGCCTGCGACGCAAAGGTCGCAAGTTCGAATCCCGACTGTACTAATGAGTTTTTCTAAAACTTAAGTACAGTGATTAGTCAAACCACGAGCTTTACGGTGAAGGAAAACATCGAGAGGAAACCTGCATACGTCTGAGAAGACATTCAAAAGGCGTATGTATAGTCGTGCTTGAGTAACGGCGATGGACTCGCCATCTGTCACGTTGGCACCTAATATACCTCTGGCGGAAAGTGGGTGTGTGGGTATTACCTATACACCTCTGCCTACCCCTTCGGGGACCCTTGTGGGAAGGCGTGAGGATATATTATTATTATATATTATTTCGTATTAAATTAAACAAACGCCAAAAATAACTAACCAACTACCTACTAACAATCCGAACCGAACTAAGTATTAATTGGTTTGAGAGTAATCTATATTAACATTTTAGAGAGGCAGAGTTTAGTACGTTCTTATCCCTGGAGCTATTGATCCCTTTCCAAAAATATCTTCACATCACACAAGGGACCCGAAAGAGGTAGGCAGAGAGGTAAGTAGTTCCCACACCCACTTATCGTTGGAGATATATTTTAACTGCCAAGCAGAATGCAACCTGCATACTGCAATCCTGTCGATGTTTTCCTTCACCGTATTAAAGTTAATTTAACAAAATAAGTGGCAGAGGGAGGGCACGTTCCAACAACCTGGATCAAATCGATCGGACGCTCAAATCAATCGGGAACGTTAAGAGTACTCGAAACCCACGAGGATGTATGAAGAGACTGATGAATGTGAACGAAGCGAAAGAGGTATGTAAGTCTAGAGAGAACTGGCGCTCTATACTCTCTGCCTACCCCGTTAGGGACTCGACGGGATATATAATAAAATAAAATCTTATATTACTGTTTATTATTTTTAAATCAAATTTAGTTACATATATACATATCATCACGCCGGTTTTATATTCACTACGGTTTCTTTGGTAAATATTAGTAATAATTGTCGTAATTGTAAATGAAATATTGTTCTAAAAAAACACCACAGTATAAATAAAATATTAAAGTCATTGAGGGTTGAGTTCTTACACGACACACACACATTGGGTAGTCATACCTAAAAATCATGTCGAAATGAGAACTGGCTCTACTCTCTCTATTCATCCCGTGAGAGACTCGGCGTGATAATATGTATGTATCAAACATATGCATCAAATACTTCTATCAGTTTCGATCGAAAACTCAATACAGATATGGTTGGGTGGTTGGTGTAAAGAACGATTAGGCTTTTATGAATAATGCGTAAGTACAAAAGTATGTCTGGAAATATACAAAGTTTGAGAACATCTGCTGCCAGGCGGCCATAACTTTACACATAAGAACATAACAACATACGGCCATTACTGTCACTTTTATGTATATATTATGCCAATGTTAGGTACTTTCCTTAAGATTCCACACAAAAAGCACCCTTTTACAACAAAAATAAGTGATACCCTACCCTTTCAGGCGATATTTATAAGACTTAAATAAGAGTTAGGGTTGTACACACAAGGTCTAAGCTTTAAAATAAATCATTTATAGTAAATATACACGGCACTTGGAAGGGTTAAAAGATGGATAGCTAAATGTGAAAATTATGCCTTGAATTTTGTTCAATAGTTCCCGTAATAAGACTTTTAGCATATCTTCACGCCTTTCCTTCCCCGAAAGGGGTAGGCAGAAATCAAATTCTCTTCTCTTGCGGACTCTTGCATAGGGGCTAGTTTAACCCCGAATCAAGATGGAAGCTATCAATTTAAATATAACTTAAAAGCCTAAAGAATCTAACTCCCTGCGAAAAAAGTCATAGCAAAACTTTACATTTATTTATTAAGGTTTACTTAATACATGTATTTATTAAGTAAACCTTCATTAATGTATGCGTACGTTTGAAAGCTTAAAACTAAAAGTAGCAAACAGTTTTCGGGAAACACGACTGCATTCCTTTATTGTCACCAGCTGTATTAAGGGGCAGAATTTGCGCGTATGTCTCAGAGCGGGCCGGAATTTTAAGGGGGGGGAGGGGGAGACTGGACAGTGGTCTGTTGTGTGTAGTGTTTGGTTTGTGATCGGGCAACCTAGAGGACCGTTATACCGTCATCCCGTTCGATGACGGCATGTTTGGAGCGCCTTATCCTCGAGATAATATCTGAGCCAAATTTCATCAAATTCTGTTCAGCCGTTCTAGCGTGATTGACCAACAAACATTCTCATAGAACTCCGTATTTGTAATATTAGAGGGATATGGTGATTCAGTATGCTCTACACATTCTTCAAAACCAATCAAACTTCACAGGTAATCTGGATAAGGATTGAGAGCTTTATACACGGTGATCCTGGACTACATCACAGAAATAACCTTGTTACTAACACCGTAAAGCCCATAATTCAAAGTGTCAACTACAGTTCACCAAATCCACCCAAGATGACTGCTTATCTGAGTTTTGCGTCAAGTCACGTTCGATGTTTGGCGCAGTTATGTAAAAAGTAAATCTCTAAATAAGAAAACAACGTGTCCTTGAGAAAACTCGGCGAAAATTATGATAGTTTACGAAGCAGTGTACGTGTTTTGTAGATTGTGGAGTTTTTACTGTAGTAATTCTTGTTGTCATCTTTATTAACTGTAGGTATTCGTAGTTGATCAAACATGTCAAAGTAAAGTATGATAATTTTATATGTTTAAACTACTTACAAGAGAGACGCGGTGGCCGAGTGGTTCGAGTACCTACAACACAGCGATTGCAAGTTCGAATCCCGACTGACCAATGAGCTTTTCTGAACTTGAGAACAGTCACACCACGAGCTTACACGAGCCTACAGTCGGGATTCCAACTTGTAATCTTTGTGTTGCAGGCAATTACGATTGCCTGTGTGGTGGTTCGATAAACACTCATCTTCCACGCCTTATTTATATATAATAATAGATCCTCACGCCTTCCCACAAGGGTCCCTGAAGGGGTAGGCAGAGGTGTATAGGTAATACCCACGCACCCACTTTCCGCCAGAGGTATATTAGGTGCCAACGTGATAGATTGCGAGTCCATCGATGTTTCTCAAGCACGTCTATACATACGGCTTTGAATTTCTTCTTAGACATATGCAGGTTTCCTCTCGATGTTTTCCTTCACCGTTCAGCTCGTGGTGTGACTAACACTGTACTTAAGTTCAGAAAAACTCATTGGTACAGTCGGGATTCGAACTTGCGACCTTTGCATCGCAAGCAACTGCTCTAACCACTCGGCCACTACGGCCTTATTTAGATTATACAATTCGTGATTTTATCTGTAGCTTTGAAAGTGAAATCTGCACTCTGTGGAATGCAATCTGTAAGGAATTGTGACACAAAGTAGAAACTTCCCATTGTTACAGAAATTCGTATGTGCACACGTCGACATAAAACTTAAAGCACGTAACGAGCCAAGTTTCTAGTCCGGTCATGACCGGATAAAACCGGACCCGGCGGCAATATCCGGAACTCGACTCCGTTTAACGGAAGCTGGGTAACACTGACGAATAACTGCATATGGGATTTTTGAATTTCATGCATGCATACGGAATATTTGAGTGACAAGGCATAAGTTGAGGGCTTGTATCCAAGGATTATGAAACTGACAAAAATATTGGAGCCATGCTGGCCGAGTGGTGTGAGTAGTCGCATGCGACACAAATATTGCAAGTTTGAATCCCAACTGCTACAATAAGTTACGAGTGATTAGTAATACTAAGAGCTTTACGGTGAAATAAAACATCGAGAGGAAACTTACATACGTTTGGGAAAATATTCAAATATTCCTTCAGTTAAAAGTGGGTGTAGGTGTCACAATACACCTATGCCTTCCCCTTCGGGCCCTTGTGGAATAAAGTGAAGAAAAATGTATGAAACAAATATATATGCAATGTGTCAGGACGTAGGACAAATATACATATAATGACGCAGGAAAACCACGTTTCAACTACTTGGATCAAATTGATCTAACACGTTCTCTACGTGAAAAATTTTGGAACTGGTAAGCATGATTGAAGAGACTGATGAATGTGGATGAAGCGAAAGAGGGCTGTGCATCTAGATAACACTGGCGCCCTACTCTGCCTGCCCCGAGGGACTCAGCGTGAGGACATCTGTTTCCGCCAGTTGGCGGAACGGAACGCGGCGCGCGCGCTTTCTGGTTAGCCGGTGACTTTTGACAGTGACGTTTCAATACAACCCATACAACAGTGTAGTTCCAGCCCCCGGCCGATGTAGAAGTGCGGGTGTGACGTCCGCCCGGGGGGAGTGCGGAGGACCCCCAGCCGAGGCGGCTCGTGTGCTTGTCTGCTCTTTCTCAGCTCTCATTCTGCTCGATATACAGTGACATTACGTGACAGTTCGAAGCCCCCGAGCCCGCGCGCATGAACTCCCGCCGTGTGTGCGTCTAACTCTCGCTTGATTCTATCCCCGCACGATAACGCGCTCATCCCTGCTCATATTTCGGCTCGATACCTAGTAACTAGAAACTTACTTAGACTTAGTGACTTTGTGTGCATCTCCAACAAGTGAAGGAAGAAGGAGTGTCCCGTGCCACATGCCACGTGGAGCACGTCACCTGCATCAAATCAGGTCAGTTCACCTACTCTCATCAGCCCATCCATTCCCTTCACACCCCCGCGTATACCTCTTACTCCACTCATCAGCTCATCGAGCGAAGAGGCCCAAAAAGGCCCCATCAACATCTATATCTCCTTATCGTTGACCTCTCACACACAAAGACAACTTGGACTATAATAGGACACTTGCTCTACATATATGGCAGTAACTGTAAAGTGCAATAGCGCCTTCACACAATGGGTTAACTTTGGAATTATTATTGAGGCGGCGATGCAATAAATTGGACAGAGCCTTGAACCACTTATGTTCTAGACTACGTTTGGATCTAGAATATAGGCAATTTAGTGCAGGTCATGATGGCCGAGTGGTTCCATCAAGAGCAAACCCGCTCACTTTTGAGACGAAATTCAAAGACGGTGGTATAGTCCCGCTTGAAAAACGGCACCTAGGTATATTGTTACTACACACTTCTAAGGCGTCGAGATATATTAAGAGAGTCCGTGATTGGTTCCATTTTAAAGCATATAAGTATAGAACTTAGCATATAATACTAAAGTTATACATTATTATTATTCTTTCAGGTTTTGGGAAGTCTTCCTCTCCCTGATCACGTGACCGCCTCTGCCATCCACCACAGCACTAGCGCCCGGACCGGTGAAGATAAAATGTAAATCGTTTTATCTCGTCCCAGTTGACTGAAACGAGTTAGTATCAGAAGCCTAAAGGAAAAGCTCTGTACTTTACATAATTTATACTTTTTATTCACTAACGTCATTAACATCACTAACGTGCGTTAGGGTTAATGGTGAGATGTCACCCTGGTTTGATGTGAAGTCGGGGGTCAAACAAGGGTGTATCATGTCTGCCTGGCTGTTCATTATATATCTAGATAACTGTCTGAGAGCACTAAGAACGAACGGATGTGGAGTGAAAATGGGAAACTTAGCGGTCAACTGCCTACTATACGCCGATGACGCGGTTTTACTGGCGTCATCAGAGGGCGAACTGCAGTCACTAGTTACCATAATGAAAGCAGAATGTGAAAAGAAGGGGCTGCGCCTAAACGCTGGCAAGACTAAGGTTCTGGTATTCGAAAGAGATGAACAAGTGACCGAGTGTGCTATATCGGTAAATGGGCAAATTCTAGAGCAAGGGAATGAATTTGTATATCTTGGAAGCATGTTCACACGAGATGGAAAGTATGAAAAGATATTGAAAGAAGGATAACTGCCGGAAATAAGGTGAATGGAGCCATGTCGGCGTTGATGGGCAGTAAAAGTCTGAGCAAGAATGCTCGAGTTGCTGTCCACAACGCGATATTGGTACCTACCTTATTGTATGGCAGCGAATCCTGGGTATGTCAGAGAAAGTATGAAAATAGCTTGAATGTAGTCGAGATGCGATCTCTTCGAAAAATGTGCGGCGTAACGATATTAGATCGAATCCGCAATGAAGAGATTCGCAAATCAACTGGCGTGAATGAGGGCGTGATTGTAAAGATGAAGAAAGGCATGTTACGTTGGTTTGGACACATAGAAAGGATGAGTTAAGAAAGATTGACGAAACAGATATACAAAGCAAAAGTGTGTGCAAGAAGAGGTAGAGGAAGGCCACGTTCCAACTACCTGGATCAAATAGATCGGACTCTGAAGGACGGGAACGTTAAGAGCACTCGAAACCGACGAGCATGTATGAAGAGACTGATGAATGTGGACGAAGCGAAAGAGGTATGTAAGTCTAGAGAGAACTGGCGCTCTATACTCTCTGCCTACCCCGTTAGGGACTTGGCGTGATGATATGATGATGATGATGATATTCACTAACACTAAAAGTCGTATAATTCCATCTCACTTCACTAAATATAAGTTTAAAGATGTAGTCGTGATGGAGAAAAGGCGTTGGACTCGTTTAGCATAGTAACCCATAATCCTAGTTTCTATGCGACTGTTGTTTCTGTACGGCTTCGATCACCGATCGTAGCAAAATTTTTGAAATAAAAGTTGTTGAATCTGAATTTATAAAGTGAATCTTATATGTAAGTTCTTGTAATGTCACTTATGGCTACAAATACAAACATATCATCACGCGTCCTTCACGGGGCAGGCAGAGAGTAAACTTGATAGATTCAAGTTTACTCTCTCTGCCTGAGTTTGGATGTAATCTGTTGGCTTTGTATGGCTTTATATTGAGTATCATTATCTTATCGTGGTGACAAAATAAAATACATGATCAACTGAAAAATCATTATAACTTTGAAACCCAGCGTTTAGTTAACATAATATCATTTAAGTACAGCTATACATATATAAGAACACGATCTCGTATTGTCAAGAAACACGTCTGAGAAATTTAAAACGTGTAGGGATACGTGCAAATGCCTGAGAGAGGGCGGCAGACATCACGTCGGCAATTAAATACCCGGAAAAAAGGGCATCCTTACACCCCTACCTCACACATAAGGCCCTCTATATGGAGGCGTGCACATACATACATACATACAGTAAATGCTCAGTGGCAATTTATTTAAACATTTAAACTACTAGCCGCCCAACACGGCTTCGCCCGGGTAGTAGAACATACACATAGGCTGGACCGATGTTGATGAAATTTTCTGTGTGTCTTCAGGTGGATACAAAAATGGTTTAAATTCACAATTGGACCCGATAGGTGGCGCCACCATCGTATTTTTTCACCCGAGTGAAGCTGGGGCGGCGCAGCTAGTATATTATATATATACAGCTTATTTCAATTAAATTACACATTGTAACCTTCTTCGTGATCACTCTGTTGGTAAAAACCGCATAAAGATCCGTTCAGTACTTTTTAAAGTTTATCGCGAACAGACAGACAGACGAAGACTTTGTTTTATAATATGTAGTGATAAGAAACAGGTGGTGTTGCTTCAGAATAATCTAGATTTCCATAGGCGACATTTAATAAATATTTTTAAATTGATTAGTCACACAACAAGGTTTACGGTGAAGGAAAATATCGAGTGGAAACCTGCATACGCCTGAGAAGAAAACCTACACACCTCTGCTTACCCCCTGTGGGAAGGCGTGAGAATATATATTATTTTCTTGTTTTACTTTCTGAAAATCTTCCTGTAAAAATTATTTAATTAGAAGCTTTGCTTTCTTGTTCAAGAAGAGGCAGAGGAAGGCCACGTTCCAACTACCTGGATCAAATAGATCGGACTCTCAAGGACGGGAACGTTAAGAGTACTCGAAACCGACGAGCATGTATGAAGAGACTGATGAATGTGGACGAAGCGAAAGAGGTATGTAAGTCTAGAGAGAACTGGCGCTCTATACTCTCTGCCTACCCCGTTAGGGACTTGGCGTGATGATATGTATATGATATGTATGTATGTTTTCTTGTAATACATAACATTTACACAATGTTGTTACTATATTACAAGGCATTTGTCTTTCCAAGTAATTCTCAGCTATATTATTCTATGTAGTAACATGATATTCATGTAAACGCGGACGCGTGTATACATACCTGAAATAATAATCAAAATCGCAACATAACCAACGCATTATTTGCTAATATAATTATTTACCTTACACTCATACAAATAAAGTACACATCCGCGCGTAAATTGTTCTCATTTCCATGTGTTACGTTGTTTTGAGCTTTAACTACGTGGTGTAGGGCTGAAATTGCATTGTAAATGGCGGTTCTTAGAGGACTTTACCGCATGACCTGATTTCGTTCTCCAAAATTGAGGAAACCCATTATCACATTCCCGGCGAACCCTCCGTGGTCCCGGTTTTATCAATAACGACAATTAGTTAATGTGACCATTATCAACGTATCAGTGTACATTCAAACAATATAATTCCTCCATCTTCTCCCTTTATTGTGAGAAGCACGATAAGAGATATCACCTTCTATTATTATTATTGTTTTATCGCTGACACTTGTTCTTGTATAAGTTGTACCTAATGTAGGAATAGCCGTGGTGGCCGAGAGGTTCGAGTAGTTGCCTGCGACACGAAGATTGAATTATCGAATCCCGATTGTACTAATGAGTTTTCAATACCTAAGTACAGTGATTACTCACATGCCAAAACTTTACATGCATACGTTTGAGTGATAGTCTATACGTGTATTGAGTAACGGCGATTGACGCGCCATCTGTCACCTAAAAATATATGTCTGGCGGAAAGTGGGTGTGTCGGTACTACTTACATAACTCTGCCTACCTTTTTAGGGTCCCTTATGGGAAAGGAATGGCAGCTAGTCGAAACACTCAGCCACCTTAGCTTATCTCGAGCGCGTAGCTCGTAGCACGGCAGCGTAGCACAACAGAGCTCTACATAATGCGTAGCAAGGCAGCGTAGCGTTTGCAAGGCAGCGTAGCGCGTGCAATGGAATTACTAGTCAACTATGATATGTATGTATTGAGAATAAAGGTGAAAAGCATATATCAACCAATAATTTAATTTAAAATTCAAAAAAAGAATCAAAGTTATTTAATCCTTCCCAAATACAAAAATCTGGTACAGAAATTAAGGCTTTAATTAAGCAGTAACTTATCTTTGTAGGTGGAAGTCAGAAGCCCTATCTAGGTTTCCCTGTGCTAAGGGTCTCCTGGCCCCCTCTTGGATTTAAGGATACAGTGATAACGTTACAGTGCATGAGGGAAGGTAAGAAGTAGGTACTAAATAAATAAATATCCTCACGCCTTCCCACAAGGGTCCCCGAAGGGGTAGGCAGAGGTGTATGGGTAATACCCACACACCCACTTTCCGCCAGAGGTATATTAGGTGCCAACGTGACAGATGGCGAGTCCATCGCCGTTACTCAAGCACGACTATACATACGCCTTTGAATTTCTTCTCAGACGTATGCAGGTTTCCTCACGATGTTTTTCCTTCACCGTAAAGCTCGTGGTGTGACTAATCACTGTACTTAAGTTCAGAAAAACTCATTGGTACAGTCGGGATTCGAACTTGCGACCTTTGCGTCGCAGGCAACTGCTCGAACCACTCGGCCACCACGGCCTCAGGTACTAAATATATTAAGGTAAACTGATCATAACCATTTTTTTTCTAAACAGTTAGAGATGAAGGCAAACGTAAAACGTAAACTTTACATATATAAGTGTCTGTGTGTTGCTGTGTAATGCCTCTCTACTGTGGTCTTACAAACCTCTTTCTTTTCAGCCACATTCATCAATTTTCACATACATTCCCACCAGTTCAACTCCTCACCTTTCCGTTGTTTATTGTTCGATCAATTGCGCGTAGCAATAAACGCTTATCGTTGTATTTCGTCTTAACTTCAATATTGAAAGGTAATATCAGTACATTTCTCCAACGCGGTAAATTCTTTGACTAGAGGAAAATATACGAGGCTTAATAAAAACTTTGCGGGGAAATAAATACAGCGAAGGTGGGGTTATTGCGGCCTTTGAAGTAGGTAACATGGCTTTGAAGCATTCACGTTTAGGGCTTGGTAATGTGTGATAGCAAATATATATGTTCTCAATTACTATACATACAAAACATACTACTTATAGCTACCTAGAGCATACATTATGGCTGTCATTAAAGGTTGAATGATGGCTTTGCACGGCAATTGTCAATTATATAGAATAGAATAGAATATTGTTTATTTGTATAACATGAGTGAACATATTGGTGTTGGGTTTTATTTAAGTGGCTACATGTGTCGCGATTACATTATTACCCTAGAACTTATTCTATTTTTTTTTTTTTGTATTGTCTCTCGTAGCGTGAGTTCCGGGAACTTTTGCTACTTAACCGGTCAATGGCGAGACCTAGGCCTCCAGCCAGGCACTTTATTTCTAAGCAACACAGCTAAGGGCACCCCCTGTGGGGTACGAACCTCGGCTTAGGGCGTTGCTGGATCGCGAGCAAGGGAGCTGAGCTGGACTGATAATTTTATTTATATATTATTTGGGGGCGGGATTTGCGCGTCTGGCTCGGCTCGGGCCGGCGTTTGCGGCGGGGGTCGGGGGGGAACATTACGGCTTATTCGCGTCGAGCCTCGCCGGCGAGGACGGAACAGTGGTCGGTTTTGTGTAGTGTTGGTATGTTTTTGTCGGGCGTCCTGGAGGACCGTTATGTCGTCATCCGGTTCGATGACGGCATGTTTTGGACGCCTTATCTTCGAGATAAGGGAAGGAGTGTATCGGGCGGCCGATACGACGAGGGGGTTGGGGTGGTTTACAGCAGAATCGAAATGACGTTTGGACAGTTTTTTCAAAAACTGTTTTATAGTTGGGACTTTGAGGTCAACGTGGAGTTGACTATTACGCATGTACCACGGGGCACCTGTGGCTCTCCGGAGAAACCGGCTTTGGAGCACTTGCAGGGGGTTGAGTGTTGACTTGCTAGAGTGTGCGAACACTACACCCGCATATGTCATGATTGGTCGAATGCACGTCGTGTAAATCCTCACCTTGGATTTCAATGAGAGTTTACTTCGTGCATTCAACATGCTGTGAAGTCTACCGAGCGCGAAGGCAGCTCGCGCGCGTACCGCCTTTACGTGGTGACGGAAAGAAAGGCGTTGATCGAGGATCACGCCCAGGTATTTGGCTTTTTCTTCCCATGGAATGGGTTTGCCGAAGAGGGTGATGGGGGCTATCCGTGGGCGTTCGAGGCCTTTCCAGAATAGAATGGCTGCGCTTTTGGTGGGGTTCGCTTCAATTCTCCATTTCCGGAACCACCGCCCTAGGGCTGTGACCGCGGATTGGAGGTTGTCGTGAATTCCCTCGGGAGTTCTACCTTTGTAGTAGATAGCCGTATCATCGGCGAATAGAGCGCCTTTAACTCGTCTATGGAGGGGAATGTCGCTGGTATAAAGCGTGAATAGGAGTGGCGAGAGCACAGAGCCTTGCGGGACTCCTGCTCGTATGGGATGGGGGGAAGAGAGTGTGCCCTCGACTCTGTAGCGGAAGGATCGGTTAGACAAAAAGTCCCGTACTATGCGTACTAGACGGTCCGGCACGCCCAACTGGTACAGCTTGTATATTAAGCCGTTGTGCCAGACCTTGTCGAATGCCTTCGCCACGTCGAAGAGGAGCATACCCGTGGTAAAACCGAATTGGAAGCCGCTGCTGACGTCTTCCACAATACGGTGGACTTGTTGGACACAGGAGTGTTTGGTTCGAAAACCGAACTGTTGGTCAGGTATGACTTTCTCAGAGTCTGCAAAACTCTTTAATCTATTGTAGATGAGTCTCTCGTAAATCTTGCCAAGGACGTTGAGGAGACTGATGGGGCGATAACTGGAGGCTTCGGTCTTGGGTTTCCCTGGCTTGGGAATACCTATGACCGTTGCACTTTTCCAGGATTGGGGGAAAAAGTTATTGCTCAGTGCGGCATTGAAGATGGCAGTGAGCAAAACTATGAGATAAGGAGAGAAGAGTTTAATAACTCTGTTAGTGATCCCGTCGGGACCTGGGGCTTTCCTGGGGTGTAGATCCTTGATCACTTTCCGGACTTCGTCGACCGTGATTGGGGCGATGGGGTGGTCTGGGTTTTCAGAGGGTGGGAGAGATAGTTTGCTTTCGACCTCGGCGTCCACCTTCTTGAGGTGGCGCTGATCTACTGGCAAGGTGCTGGGCGTACATTGAGCCTCGAGACTGTCGGCCAGGCACTCGGACTTCTCGTCGTCGTCAAAGGCGGGCCCTTGATTTGGACGAGTGAGTGGAGGCATGGACGAGATTTTGTCTGATTTAAGTTTCCGTTGGAGATGCCAAAAGGCCAAGTGACTCGGTTCAAGTTCCCCTAGGAACTTGTTCCAGCGAGCGTCTCGCAGGTCTTTCATGCGGTATCTCAGCTTGCGCTGGAGTGACCTCAGAAAGGTGCGGTTCGCTTCAGTCGGGTGAGCTCTATGCGCTCGGAGGGCGGCGTTCTTTTCCGTCACCAGTTCCCGCACGTCGTCGGGAAGTTTCCAGCGATGGTCTTCCATCACCGGAACTTTCCGTGAACAGGCGTCCACGGCTGACTGTACGTGAGCTGTGAGGGAATCGACCGCCTTTTGAGTGTCGGCTGCCGACTCTATGAGGGGCGGGATACTATCTAAGTGGACAGATGAAGAGGACTTGAGGAGTTCCTCCAGTTTTCTCCAGTCTGTTATCTTTTTCTGAGGTGGGGACTGACCTGAGTCCGGGGGGCCTAGTCGGGGGGAGAGCGCTAAGGTCACAGGTCGGTGGTCGGAATCTAACTCGTCGTGCGACCTCAACGAGTGCAAACGGAGGTTTACATTCTTGAGGATCGCAATGTCTAGTACGTCCGGTCGGTGGTTGATATTCTCGGGATAGTGGGTGGGGTGCATAGGCGCAATGACGTCGAATTGGAGGAGCCCGCTGAGGTCCTCCAATTGGCGTCCTCTGTTATTTCGTGAGTGGCTGTTCCAAGCATCGCTCTTGGCATTCAGGTCACCCGCGATAATAACTGAGCTACTGAGATTGATTAGAGCTTTGATATCAGCTTTGATATCGGCCGTCGAGTTAACAGGGGAACAGTATGCAGAGACTATCGTGATCGGCTGATGGCCGGTCATTCCTAATCGACAGATCGAGGTCTCTATGTGGGAGAGGGTTGGTGGTTGGATTGGGATACAGTGCAGGGACCTCTTGTAATAGATCAAAGTACCGCCGAGGGCGGATCGAGATCTATCATTGCGAACTACGCAGTAGTTTGCAATTCTAGGGTCTCGGTGTGATGGTTTCAAGAAGGTTTCCTGCACTAAGAAAACGTCGATATTGTTGTCGCGAAGGAACGCGGCGATCTCTTCCTTTTGGCTGTGAATGCCATTGGCATTAAAGTAGCCAATTGAAAGCGATCGGGGTTTGACTCTGCTGTTTACGTTTGAGTCCATTATTGGTTGGACGAGAAGGTAGCCAGGGACTCTGATACATCGGCGTAGTCGCCGAGCACCTTGAGGAGGGCCAGAGGGTCCTTCCGGACGGCCCTGAGGCTTCGTGCCATCTCGTTAACCCTTGAGAGGTTGACGGTGGAGAAAAGATCCGCCAGGAATGCCATGTTGGCGGAGGTTTCAGAGGGGGAGGAAGTGGGCTGGACCGCCTGGGGTCTACGCGGGGGAGTAGCAGCCTGAGGTTGGGGCTGTTGAGGTTTGGCGGTGGAGAGCGACGGCAGAGGTGTAATCTGCGGGCTCGAGGCCGCTGAGGGGACAGGGGGGGACGCTTGTGGGAGGGGTGGAAAGTCCCTCGGAGGGAGGGCCCTCCACGGGGAAGGTCGAGGTGGGGCGGGTTGCGCGGGGGGGGCATTACGCCATTCGCGGGCCGCCGCCCTCTTGACCACGACCGGTCTGGGTTTGGGGGCTTTAGGGCAGCCCCTGTAATTGGCTGGGTGGCCTTCCTGGCGGCATAGTACGCAGCTCGGGGGTGATTCGGCGAGAGTGCGGTCCTTAGGGCGAGAGCAATCGCTCGTCCCATGGTCTCCCAGGCACTTGACGCACCTGGGTTTTGCGTTACAGTTACGCGATGCATGACCGTATAGTTGGCAGTTGTGACACTGCCCTATAGGACCGCCTTTGTGGGGGGTTTCAACCCTTATGCCAGACAGGTGGCATAGAGTTTTTATTTTGAAGACGGCTTTGCCGTCGGTGGAGTTCTCGCAGATGGCGAGAACCATGTTAAATGCCTCTCCGGCATTTTGACGGTGCATGCGGTGCACCTCCTTCACCGCGACATTCTGAGCCTTCAGATCTTCTTTTATTGACTCAGTGTCAATTTCTCGCGGGATGCCACGGATGACGACCCGGAGTGAACGGTCCTCCGGCAGGTCATAAGTGTGGTATTCCACACTTCTGGCCTGCAGGAGCTTGGTGAAAGCTCGGAATTCGGTCGAATTCGGGAGGTGCACCTTAATGCCTTCGGCTGTGGCCGTAGCACGGGTAAAGTTAATTTTGTTGGTTTTACACCAACCGGAGATTTCCGTCCACTTGGACTTAGTGTGGACGAATACGGGGGGGCACGAGCGCTCTTTCGTCGAGGAGGGCCGCGTGGGTCGCGGGACGGGGGAGAGCCGGCTAGCCTGAGTGGCTTCGGCTTCCGGAGAGGCGATGGGGGCGGGGGAAGGGGGTGCCGGAGAGGGGGCTGCCGGGGAGGACTGTGCGGAGGGCACGGGCACGGTTTTGGGGGCTTTAGTCGGGGGGGAAGGTGAGGTTGAGGCCTCCTTCTTTTTAGCGCGTCTGGCGCGCTTCTTGGAGCCCGTGACGGGCGTGAATTCGTCCGAGGAGCCCTCGGACGACTCAGATTGAAGTGACTCCATTTCGGAGTCTACGATGACAGAGTCGGGGGACAGGGGGGAGACTTGAGCCTTGTTGGCCTCATTGGTGACGTCAATGATAGCGCTCTTGTCGAGCGCTGCTGTTGCGTCGGCAGTGGAAGTACCCGCGATTACGTCGCGGGTGAATTCGTCAAATTGACGTCGGAGGGTGGGCACGGCTTCTAAGAGCCGCGCGAGAAATGCCACTGAGGCTTGGGGGTCCATACTTATGGACATGACTTTGGGCGAGGGAAACGTGTTTCGGGGCGCGGTCGCCCAGGGGAAGAAACACGCAAAGAAACCCCTGGTGACTTTAACGTTAGGAGACCGATCCCCGGGGGGTTGACCCGGGGGTGTGTACTGAACCCTCCCTGTCGGGTGTAGACAGGGAGGTGAGTGTGCCTATGGTGTGAGCCCTAAGCTTGTATTCCCGCTGCCAGTCTTATTGTGCAGCGGGTTCCTGACTGTTCCGGTGTAGAGAGCACTAGTCCGTGGACAGTGCCCAAACTAACACCGGAGGATAGGAGGTAAGGGATAGGAAGGGTGGGCGGTGGGTGATAACCAGGCGCGACTAGGGTAGACCCCAAGGCCGGTGAACCTGGTCCCGTCCGTTTGTAGCCTTACCCTGAAGGGGCAAGGCTAAGAGCGCAACGGGTCAGCGCCCCACTCGGTTCGTTGGCACCGTTTGGTTTCCACCGAGTGACCACGAAACTGTGGATTTTCCCAGAAGGGGACAAATATTATTGTCGAGAAACAAAAATTGTGATTGTTGTTGCCTTGAAAAAGGCGACCAACAATCACCACGTGCGGCTATCGCGTGGCGATTTGCGGGTGTGGCTTCTGCCGGTCGTAGCGGGCGCAGAGCGCGGGAGCGGTGGGAGCACACGTCTGCTCGGTACGGCGGCCGGAGCGAGAATCGAACTTATTCTACTTATTATTACATTAATTAACTTAAAAATTCACTTATGTTGTAGTAACATTTACTGACTAAGAATTGGCGAAGTTGTTTCTTAAATAGGTTGACATTCAGTATTTTTATTTCATGTGGTATTTTATTATATGATATATATATATCGTCACGCCTTCCCACAATGGTCCCCGAAGGGGTAGGCAGAGGTGTATAGGTAGTGCCCACACACCCACTTTACACAAGAGATATATGTAAGGTGCCAACGTGACAGATGGCGAGTCCATCCGTTACTCAAGCACGACTATGCATAGGCCTTTCGCTTCTCAGACGTATGCAGGTTTCATCTCGATGTTTTCCTGCACCGTAAAGCTCGTGGTGTGGCCAATTATATAATGCTTGTATGAGCCGCGAAGTAACCAAAATCTTACCAACTGCTACTGAACAACATAAATCCACATAAAGTTAGGCAAAACATTACAATTTATAGACTTTTGCGGACCTGTAATAAAATCCCTGGCGGAGCGGTGCGTATGTGAGTTAACTTTACTGTAGGTGGGTTAACTTTGAGGTACGTTTCTCTAGAAGAGCCGCGGTGGCCGAGTGGTTCAAGCAGTTGCCTGCGACGCAAAGGTCGCAAGTTCGAATCCCGACTGTACCAATGAGTTTTTCTAAACTTAAGTACAGTGATTAGTCACACCACGAGCTTTACGGTGAAGGAAAACATCGTGAGGAAACCTGCATACGTCTGAGAAGAAATTCAAAATGCGTATGTATAGTCGTGCTTGAGTAACGGCGATGGACTCGCCATCTGTCACGTTGGCACCTAATATACCTCTGGCGGAAAGTGGGTGTGTGGGTATTGCCTATACACCTCTGCCTACCCCTTCGGGGACCCTTGTGGGAAGGCGTGAGGATATATTATGGCAAACAAGCATGCGGTCCGCAAGATGGTATGCGGTTACCGTCGCCTATGGACGCTTGCAACACCAGGGGTATCACTCGCGCGTTGCCGACCCTGCAGGAATCTTTTCACACCCTTCTTGAAGAACTCCATGCTGTACTCTCCAGGGAAAACCTCAACGGGGAGCTCATTCCACAGCCTGAGCGTTCGCGAAAGAAAACTCCTTTGGAAGCGCACAGTGCGAGACCCTGTATGAAGAGCCTGATGAATGTGGACAAAGTCTATACTAAACGCCTTTTAATTTCTTCTCAAACGGGTGCAGGTTTCCTCTCGATGTTTTCTTTCATCGTAAAGCTTGTGGTGTGACTAATTACTATACTTAAGTTCAAAAAAACTCATTGGCCGGGATTCGGGAGTAGGGATTCGAACTTGCAATCTTCGTGTCGCAGGCAAATACTCGAACCACTCGGCCACCACGGCTTTTATATCTATACATACAAATAAATAAAATCAGAGTGTCTGTGTGTTATATAAGAATAACTGCTTTTACTAAACGCATATGACCACGGTACCCACACATACCAAATGTTTTGTCTGTTTGTTCCGGCTAATCTCTGAAACGGCTGGACCGATTTTGACGGGACTTACACTGGCAGATAGCTGATGTAAAAAGGAGTAACTTAGGCTACTTTTATCTTAGAAACTAAGCAATAACTAAGTAATATCCACGCGGGCGAGTCGCAGGCTCAGCTAGTACGTGTATAAAAGGCGTGAGTGATATGTGGCAACTATTAAGCGTGGCGGCGAAGCATGTAAATGGCGATTATCCACAAATGGAAGCGATCGGCACGTGTCAGGTATTCGCCCGTCTGTTTACTTAACAAACGGACGCCGCAACTGCTATGCAGGTCCACATACAGCTATCACCTGTTCATTTCATCTACAAACACATATGAGCACGCATCTGAATTACATATGTGAAGCTATCTGTTCCACATATGTTATTCAGACGAGGTTCGGGAAACACTTAAGTTAATAATTCACATATCATACATATCATCACGCCGAGTCCCTAACGGGGTAGGAGGGTATAGAGCGCCAGTTCTCTCTAGACTTACATACCTCTTTCGCTTCGTCCACATTCATCAGTCCCTTCATGCATGCTCGTCGGTTTCGAGAACTCTTGGCGTGAGTTAATAATAATATATCCACACGTCTTCCCACAAGGGTCCCCTGATGGGGTAGGCAGAGATGTATAGGCAATATCCACACACCCACTTTCCGTCAGAGATATATTTTGGGTGCCAACGTGACAGATGGCGAGTCCATCGCCGTTACTTAAGCGCGTCTGTACTGTACATACGCCTTTGAATTGCTTCTCAGGCGTATGCAGGTTGCCTCTCGATGTTATCCTTTACCGTAAAGCTCGTGGTGTGACTAATCACTGTACTTAAGTTCAGAAAAACTCATTGGTACAGTCGGGATTTGAACTTGCAATCTTTGTGTCGCAGGCAACTACTCGAACAATTCGGCCACCACGGCTCTTTATTGGACCGACGAATATTGGAACCAATGTTACAATAACTAATATTAATTTAAAAGCGCCTAAGAATGAACCACGTCAAGCATTTGGAGTGACACAAAGTAATTAGCTAACTGTTGACTTTTATGAGCACGAGAATTTATACGTAGATGTAAAACAAGTACAATCACATTAGCCAGTCAGTACTATTCACTATAAAGTTAATTTATTGATGAACTAGCTTATGCCCGCAGCTTCGCCCGCGTGTAGTTCGAAAAATCGATTCGGCCGCTATGCTGTGAAAGAGCAACATACTTTATAATATTCAAATGTATCCTATGTCCTAATCCTAGGCATAAGCCATCAACATAAAAATTTTCAGCCAAACGGTTTTTTTATCTTTCGTATTTTTTTTTATTTTTTCAATAAAAAGTATCCTATGTTACTTCTAATACCTCCAAGAATATGTGTACAAAGTTTCATGATGATCGGTTAAGTAGTTTTTACGTGAAAAGGTAACAAACAAACTCACATTCACATTTATAATATTAGTAAGGATTTAATGAGAAGAGTGGGAATCGAATCAGTTAGATATTATCACACACCTCAGGAAATAATCGAATTACCTTTGCCGGAGTTTAAGGCCATCATCAAATATGTTTATTCAAGAGCCCTAGCAGTCGAGTGTATCGAAAAGTGGCCTGCAACAGAGATCGCAAATTCGAATACCGACTTTCCCAAAGGGTTTTTCTGAATTAAGTACAGTGATTTCTCACACCAAGAGCTTTACGGTGACGGAAAACATCAACAGGAAACGGGTATAGTTTTAAGAATGAATTTAAAGACGTACGAGAAACTACGATGGACTCGCCTTTCTCACACGTTGACACCTAAAATATACCTCCGGTGGAAAGTGGTTGCGTGGGTACTGCGTACACACCTCTTTCCGCCTACCCTTTCAAACTTTGTGGATATATAAATAAGTTCATTCAAAAACTTCTTAGAAAATTTATTTTCAGTATAAGGTTATTCTAAAATTATTTCTTTATGCTACTCGGGTGGCAATATATGTGGGAGCTAAATGGCACTACGTCTATATGATGCTGTTTTGTCGCGCTGACTTAACTTTTTAAAACCCGAGGCGACACTTTCCTTGCAGTAAGGGGATTTATTTGCCACTTATGGCAGCACAGCGTTGCCTCTCCTTTACCTCTAAAATAAACATTTTAAAGAAGGTTTTATAGCTTTAATATGTCACTATTTTGCCCGACTGTCACGGAAGCGTATTTTCTTTGGCGCATATCTTGTATGTGAGTTTGTAAGTTTATTTATGGTAGCAGGCGGATTTGCTAATTCTAAAAGAAACTCTGAAAGAGAAATAATCATTGACGTCCGCTACCAAACGTATTGCGTGTATTTAGTTAAAGGCTTTCTACTGGTTTCGGTTTAATGCATTAATTATAAGTTGACTTGGGGTTTTATTTCAATAGATAACGTGACGAAATTGGGTGGAATTTAGCTATATGGAATAGGACATGTTTTATTCCAAAAAATATCAATTAAATCGAATTTTACACCGGAACACCGCGCGGCTATTCACAGCTAGTAGAATATACATATATCAGCCGTATCGTGGTAGGCAGACAGGGAAAGCGCCAGTTCGCTCTGGACAGTAAAAATTCGCTTTAGGCAATTTTTTAAGTGCCCTTATCGACGATAACTACAATAACTGAGATACGTAAAGAGAGGTAGGGCATAACGGGTTTCCCGTTCGAATTTGGAGCTGCCCACCTTATAGAAGTCCGTAGCCAAATAACACAATTTATTGTGTTGTGTTCCTACGCGGTGAATAAGGTTTCCAGTAATGAGCTCCTTGGGTGGGGGGAGGATTGTTATATTGTGTTGGCAGCAGAGGGATTAGTCTCATTATGCTGCCAACACAGTACAACTCTCCGAACACGGAGTAGCAACGCGCAAGTGATACTTCGGTTTTGTAAGCGTATTTACGCGGCTGCGGTAACCGTTTTCCATCGGGTGTGCCGTATGCTTGATTGCCACTCTTGTTGTATAAAAAAAAAATTGCGTGATGGTACCAACCTTACTTCTTCTCAAACGTATGTAGGTTTCCTTTCGATGTTTAACTTTACAGGGAACTATGGTGTGACAAAGAGAAAAACTAGTCTATTCACATCACCGGTTTGAACTGATTGTTGGTTACTTATTAATTCACTCGGCCATCAAGCGCTTTTTATTATGATACAAACTAACCTTATGTATGAAGAGACTGATGAATGTGGACGAAGCGAAAGAGGTATGTAAGTCTAGAGAGAACTGGCGCTCTATACTCTCTGCCTACCCCGTTAGGGACTCGGCGTGATGATATGTATGTATGTATGTACTAACCTTGGTTCTAGGATGAAATTATCAATTATTATGCTCGATAAGTAGGAATTGTAAACGTACGTTACTTCAGGATAAGTCTTAGAATTTAATTAGCAACAAAATAAAATGTACAATAAAATAGGCTTGCCTTATACTTTAAAATTAAGACTTAGGATACATAATTTTAAAGTCGGTATTGACTTGAGTAAATATTTCATATCTTCTTACATATAACAGTCAAAGGCGGTCGAAGGTCAAGCAAAAACTCTAGAATGGCCCGATCGATTACGATGACATTTTTGGGTGTATTCGATAGATGGCGCTGCAGGACGGAACTACCGGTATTTTATTATAGCCCTAATATATTATTCTTATCAAGTAAACAAGGGATCTTAACCATAGAATAGTCGCTTAAACATGTTTTTCTATCTTGGCTTTTATGAAAGATGGAGGTGGCCCAGGAGGGGACATTGACCTGCAACAAATTACAGCTAAGTCATTTTTTTTAAATAAGATGATTCAACATTATTTAATTATTCCGAATCTAAGCAAAACTTTTACTTGCAGACTGGCGAACTAGTGGTTCGCATAATCCCTGCAACACAAAGACTTCAAATTCGAATCCCGACTGTACCAGTGTGTAGGTTTAGTGATTAGTCACATCGAACATTACTGTGAAGGCAAACAACGAGATAGAAAAACCCTTAAGTAATAAAATCCAAGACGTATCGTATATCAATCGTGGTTGAGTAACGGCGATGGACTCGCCATCTGTCACGTTGGCAGCTCAAATATATTTCTGGCGGACAGAGGCTGTTGTTACACCTAGGTACCACACTCTTGCGAGGGAACATATTATGTGAGAAGGCGTGAAGAAATTAGATATAAACTTATATATTACATTGCGTTAATTGAAATCAATCAAAGCTTTAAACTAAATTAACATACTAAGTTACGAAGTGACGTGTAAATTTCAAAATAACATAACGCCTCATTTCATCGCGCGAGGCGGGTAAACTCATTCGCACTCAGCTCGTGATTAGATTAACCACTAACCTCAATTACCTGTTATCCATAAAACGCTACACATAGCTACAGACGAGCTTGGGATGAGCTCCCCGTTGAAGTTTTCCGTGGAGAGTACAGCATGGAGTTCTACAAGAAGGGTGTCAAAAGATTCCTGCAGTGTCGGTAACGCGCGAGCAATACCCCTGGTCTTGGAAGCGTCCAAAGGCGGCGGTAACCGCTTACCATCAAGCGGATCGCATGCTTGTTTGCCTGCCCGTGTGGTATATAAAAGAGACATTGGCAATAACAAAAATTGGAGCATCTTTTTAGGTATCTTATATACTTGTACCAGAAAACTCCGCTCTTCTATACTCATTCATATTGAGATTTAAAAAAGAAATTATTTTTTTATATTCTCAATATGAACGCTATTATAAGCTTCAAACGTATGTTAGTATGTAACGGTAACTTTTGGACATGATTTTGACCTCCGTCAAAACGTCGAATCGAAATCGAAATTTGACATACCTACGTATCAAGGACCGATGACAATTCAATATAAAAAAATGAAATATAATAAAAGTTTAAAGAAAATAAAAACACGCTTTCTTTACAATAACATATTTTCGGGTACCTTCACTATTCTTAATTCAAATTTATTTTCTCTTTTTAGTTGGTTCTTATTTCCGCAATGAAATATCTTAAGTCTTAACATAGCGTGCCATCATTATTCAAGAGTGCGAAATAGATATATGTACATAAATTAACAAATAAATACCCTGGGCAATTCCACACAAGGACTAGACAACAAATCGTCTCCATCACAGATATTTACCTGCCCTCAACGGGAATTGAACCTGTGACCACAATCTTAAGACCCGAATTCTTAAATTCACATCACATCATAATTCTGTTCGTTATTATAGAATCTTACCTGGGGTGCATCAGGTCAAAATCATCCATTTCCCGCATCAGGTCGTCAATGTCATCTGGCAAAGGGCTGGCTTTGACACACGTATTGGGAGTCATCCTTGCTTTATCTAAGCTCATGTCTGGAAAAAAGTTATTAATAATAATATAATCTAATATATCCTCACGACTTCCCATTAGGATCCCCGAAGGGTAAGCAGACGTGTATAGGTAGTACCCACAAACCCACTTTCCGCCAAAAATATATATTAGGTGCCAACGTGACCGATGGCGAGTCTATCGCCGTTAACTCAAGCACGACTTTGCGTGCTATGAATTTCTTTTCAAACGTATGCAGGTTTCTTTCGATGTTTTTCTTCACCGTAGAGCTCGTGGTCTGACTAATCAATGTACCTTCAGAAAAACTCATTGGTACAGTCGGGATTCGAACTTGCAATCTTTATGTTGTAGGCTACTCGAACTACACAGCCACCACTTGCTTTTGAATTAAATGAAAGAAGATATTTCTTTCATTCAGTTTTTTACCAGTTCTTTACTTAAAACCTTTAAATTCACCTCCAGCGCCAATCTTCCAGCACTTATTTGTTGCTGTCACGGCCCATGTCTAATACCCATACCATACCATATAAGGAATGCTAAGCCCGAACAATTCAATTACTGCTCTACGCTTGAAGCTCGTTGCCGGTGGACCCACAAAGCTTACGACATGCGTTCGATCAACACTCAATAAATAGCCTAGAAACAATTCCTCTCAGGCCATGCATGTATCCATTATGATGCGAATCCCGCATAGTTGCCAGTGCACAGAGCGTTGCGTAGAAGCACTGACAATTAAGTAAACCCAGATCGAACGTGAATCTGAGCCCGCAGCGTTAGCAATGGCCACCCGATTGAAACATAGTGATGTACCCGTGACGTATCGACAAACTAAATTGAAGACGATAAGGCGACCATCTTATGCCCGACTTTTACTTTCACTTTATTTACATACTAGCTGTGTTGCGCGGTTTTTTCGCCCGCGTAAAATTGTATTTTGGTGGTCGATTTTTTGTAGAACAAAATATATCCTTTATGTGTAACTAAAGTGGCGCGAGTTCATCTTTGTATTTAACCTTTATAAAATAAATTTGTGATAAATAAGAAGCGAAAGAGGTCTAGAGAGAACTGGCGCTCTATACTCTCTGCCTACCCCGTTAGGGACTCGGCGTGATGATATTTATGTATTTATGATAAATAAATTCTTATATTATTAACGAGCCGTGGTGGCCGAGTGGTTTGAGCAGTTGCCTGCGACGAAAAGGTCGCAAGTTCGAATCCCGACTGTACCAATGAGTTTTTCTGAACTTAAGTACAGTGATTAGTCACACCACGAGCTTAACGGCGAAGGAAAACATCGAGAGGAAATCTGCATACGTCTGAGAAGAAATTCAAAGGCGTATGTATAGTCGTGCTTGAGTAACGGCGATGGACTCGCCATCTATCACGTTGGCACCTTATATACCTCTGGCGGAAAGTGGGTGTGTGGGTATTACCTATACACCTCTGCCGACCCCTTCGGGGACCCTTGTGGGAAGGCGTGAAGATATATTATATTATTATATTAACGAGCTGTGCTCGGGGGTTTCACCCACGAAAATAATGATTTCATCTCTATATTTTGGCCAATGAACTGTCTAATTATAGCCTACGTGTTATTCCGTATCATATGAGCTTACTCTTGTTAAGTTCATTTAAATCCGTCCATCCACAAACTTCATATGCATATAAACATAATAGTAGGAAGAATTTAAAAAGTATCAAATGAATGTATTAGTGTCGATATGTCGACTATAATTGGTAGCACCACTATGCGCAATGATTACGCAGAGCGCGGGTCTTTGAACTAGGAATGCGAATTCACGTCATAGCAGTGCGAGATTATATTGATATTCACTCGAACGGGTGGAGCGGACTCTATTTGACTATAAACTAAATTCCAAATTCAAAACAATAAAAAACTTTTCTTAATGTCTATCATCGTTCGTAGACCATGCCAGTTTTAAAGTTAGTTTGACAATAACTGCCCGGCTAAGCTTCGGATGAACCATTCCATCTTCTTTCATATTTTAAGTGTTGTATTTATTTATTTATTTACAACAATCAAATGGGAATGGGAATGGGGGAACAAATTTTACAACCAAGGGTTACCCAAAGCTTGTGTTTTTTATATTATTATCTATGCTTAGTTTTCAACATCTTAGTGAAATTTGTTACAACCAGTTTTAATAGTCCTCTCCACGGCTTCGCAAATCCGTCACACACGGTCGCACTATGCACGCTGTACAAGTTGGGCCCTGCATATTTCAGACACCATTAGCCCAGTACACACAGACCAATACAACCGAGACTGTATAACGTGCACGGAAAACTTGCAATTTCCTTGGTATGTGAGCATTGGTCTTCTTTTGACTAAAAATTCTGTAGTTGGGTAGGTATGTTGAAGTTTTCCTTTAGGAAAAACATATTTATTAATAGCCAGGTTTTAGGAGTATATATTACATATATATATATAGAGAGGAAGAGGAAGACCAAGATTAACATACATGGGTCAGATTAAGGAAAAAATTTCTCTCATGACGTATAAGGAGGTCAAGGAGGTTGCGCTGGACAGAAGCGAATGGAGGGGACTGCATCAGAGACGCCGACAAGAGCCCAGCTCTTAAATTTGTGATTACATATATAAGTGAATCCTGGTCATGTCAGGAAGCATGAAAACACCATAACTGCACTTGAAATACGTACCCTTTGAACAATGTGCGGCGTAACGATTTTAGATCGAAACTGCAATGAAGAGACTCGCAAAACAACACGGATACAGAACGGATTTTAGATTTAGATTAAATTTTGACAAATATAATGATTTATTCCAGCAAAAATCTGCAAGATAAATAAAATTTTACAGTTCTAGTTCTACATATAAATTAAACGCATGACAAACCGCGGGGCATAGCCAGTATCATTTGTTACCGTATCGGTAGGCTCCCTGCTGCTAAATCAAAGCCCTAAACTATTGAACTACATCCAACCTGGCTCATCCGGTCTCCGGTATCCGGCCGCGGCACGCCAGCCAGGGCAGTAGTCACCGCTTCCGACCTCGCAAGCCTTCCGTTCCTCTGTGGCGAAGGCTTGGCTTATTAGCTCTGCAGGAAATACGGCATTGTTAACTCCACATTTGTTCAAACGAATTCGCCTCCCCAAAGGGAGTGGGTCAATTACTAGTACGTATGACATATTCTACCAATGTTAAAAATGCTAAAGTTTGTGAGGATATTTGTATCTCTTTCACGCAAGAACGTAATTGGAAGAAATTTGGCACAAACAGAGTAGGTTATTATTAGCAGGAATAACATAGAAATATCAACAGATCAAATGTTATAAGGCTAAAACCTTGGGCCACAGCTACTTAGACATATGCTTCTATGGTTTATTATCAACGTATGTAATTTTGGTGCATTATATGTACAGACGGCAACAGAAGAGTTTCCAGTCCAGCTGAATCAACTTTTCATTCTGAAAATCGTCTACTATGACTGAATACTCGGACACTTAAAATATCTCTGGCGGTAAGTGGGCGTATAGGTATTACCTATACACCCGCAAGACGTGAGCATATTTATTATATTAAATTACTCTATATTTTTATTTGTCCATACATTCGTTATTTCGCAGAAATACTTTTATAAAATAATATACCCTCACGCCTTCCCACAAGAATCCCCGATGGGGTAGGCAGAAGTGTATAGGTAATACCCACACACCCACTTTCCGCCAGAGGTATATTATTTAGTAATTTATATTAGGTGCCAACGTGACAGATGGCGAGTCCATCGCCGTTACTCAAGCACGACTATATATAATATATACTTTTACTAAATACTTTTCAGACTGGAATAGAGACTATATCGTACAATATTATCACGCCAAATAGTGGAGTAGGGAGAGATAATAAAGAGACAATAATAGCCGTGGTGGCCGAGTGGTTCGAGCAGTTGCCTGTGACGCAAAGGTCGCAAGTTCGAATCCCGACTGTACCAATGAGTTTTTCTAAACTTAAGTACAGTGATTAGTCACACCACGAGCTTTACGGTGAAGGAAAACATCGAGAGGAAACCTGCATACGTCTGAGAAGAAATTCAAAAAAGGCGTATGCATAATCGTGCTTGAGTAACGGCGATGGACTCGCCATCTGTCACGTTGGCACCTAATATACCTCTGGCGGAAAGTGGGTGTGTGGGTATTACCTATACACCTCTGCCTACCCCTTCGGGGACCCTTGTGGGAAGGCGTGAGGATATATTATTATTTATTATATTCATACATGCTACCCGGTACACCGCGAATATACTACATTCGAGTTAACTATTATAATATAGTCTTAGAATTGAATTTATATGTTCACCTTCCCGTTTCAACCAGTCCATGGCCGTTAACATCAAGTCTTTATTCTGGAGCTCTTCGTCAGGATCTTCCCAAACCTCCGCACGAGGATAATTTTGACACGCTTGTTCCTGTTTGTTGACAAAATTTAGTAGAATAGCAAAAAATCTTATTATTAATTAATAAGAGCCAACTGTTGAGTAGTCGCCTTAAACGCAAAGATTGTAAGCTTAAAACCCAAAGTAACAATGAGTTATCCGACATAAGTATAATAGTGATTCATTACACCACGAGTTTCGGACAATGAAGGATAGCATCGAGAGGAACATACGATTGAGAAGAAAACCAAGATGAAGTTGTGCTTGACAAACTCTCGCAAAGAACTCGCCATCTGTGATATATCGCCTGAATATTCTATCGGCGAAATAAGGTTGAAGATATATATAATTCCAGCTAAATCTTACTGCACCTTTTTCCTCTGCACCGGATGTACCTTAAGCTTTTCCAAGTCACATTGTTCGGAGATTAACTGCCAGAATTGTACGCATTTCTTCTGCAAGTCAACGTTATCGTCCAAACCTTCTCTAATAGTAAAATCAAGTTGCAAACGATGGCCTTCCAAGGGTTCTCCACACTCCGCCTCTTTGAACGCGCTGAGCGGATGTCTGAGATTCAAAGAGTCGCCACGATCAAGACTCTCCGATTTCAAAGTCCTAAGGGAGTCTTCTACGTCATTATTTTTTGTAATTCCCGGTGTTTTTGCTCTAGCTGCCCAAGGTCGCCGTCTCTTGAGAATTTGTTCATTAAATTCTCTATCTGTTTCTCGTCGACACTTTACACTATTATCTGTATTACTCAAAGAAATCTCTAATGTAACGTTATTTTTTATAGCTTCCATCATTTATCAAGTTACTTGTAATTGACACTGACATTTAAAAAAATTACAATACGATTTCAAAAAAGCTGTAATACAATCTTCCTTTTTTTATAGTTGAGCAATAGTGTAAAATATTTACAAACGAAAAAAAACCCAAATCCGATTGACACAGAACTGTACACTGAAATTGTTACGTTGGCAATGATGATACAGTGAGTGGAATACTTACCAGTCCTCTTGTCACGGGAGGCCTCAAAAGTTTACCTCAGACTTCCTTACAAAAGCCAAAACCAATTGCACTGACGACCCTCAACCTTAAAAGCCATTAAAATTTTGATTTCTAAACCAAACAATAAATATTTTAAATTTTATTCAATCAATAATTGAAACAATTTATTTAAATAATACTACAGACATTGTATTAAAAACTTTTTACCTGTGGTCTAAATGATCTAAGCTGGTCGTAAAACAATTCCCGTGTGACATTTAAAAGAGCCTTCAAGAACACAAATCAGTTTGACAAAATACTGAACTTTAACTCAAAAGTGGCAATATCAAATAATTTTCGCTCGAGGAAGATATTTAATCGCTATTAAACAAATATAGAATTGTAAAACATCAATCAGATGCTATGAAACGTCTCGAGGAAGACATATCATTGAGAAGCTCGGACTCAACAGTGACGTCATCGTTTGAGACGACCAGCAACCCTCCTTTACCTGACGTGCGTTACAGCGAGTTTGGTGACGCTGCCTGTGGAGAGCCTTTAGCAGCGCAGAGGTTGCTTATTGATTTCACACCCCTAGCGGAAGTGGACAACGATTTTGTGCAGAGAAAATGTTGCGCATTCTGGGACTTTATCAGCAACCGGCCCGATTTGCAAAGCTTGATGGTTGAGCCGGTAAGACCAGAGAGAAATGGCCCGCATGGACCGACCTATCTGTCTATGAGATGTACATACATACATTAATATCACGCTGCGTCTCATAAGAGAGAAGAGCGCCCTTTTTCTAGACATCATACATGCTCGCCAGCTTGTTATAATTTATATAACATGAAGAATTTGCTTGCACTAATTATGGTGCATTTATAAAAAGATTAAAAATTGTTATAAATAGTATTGGCCGAGTGTTTTAAGCTGTCACCTGCAACACAAAGGTTGCAAGTTTGAATCCAGACTGTACCAATGAGTTTTTCTGAACTTAAGTACAGTGATTAGTTACACTGCGAGCTATACGGTGAAGGAAAACATCGAGAGGGCTACCTCTCTATGAGTATGTCAATGCATACGATAGAGAAGGAATTCCAAGACGTATATATACAGCTGTGCGTGTGAAACGGCGATGGACTCGCCATCTGTTACCTTATATGTAGGTATATATATATATCCTCACGCCTTCCCACAAGGGTCCCCGAAGGGGTAGGCAGAGGTGTATAGGTAATACCCACACACCCACTTTCCGCCAGAGGTATATTAGGTGCCAGCGTGACAGATGGCGAGTCCATCGCCGTTACTCAAGCACGACTATACATACGCTTTTGAATTTCTTCTCAGACGTATGCAGGTTTCCTCTCGATGTTTTCCTTCACCGTAATGCTCGTGGTGTGACTAATCACTGTACTTAAGTTCAGAAAAACTCATTGGTACAGTCGGGATTCGAACTTGCGACCTTTGCGTCGCAGGCAACTGCTCGAACCACTCGGCCACCACGGCTTTTTAATATGTACCTTTAATATGTCTCCGAAGGAAAGTTGGTGTGTAGGTTACTCACACATCTCTACGCCTTCGGGGACCCTTGTGTATATAAGATTTTAATTTGGAACTACTTTGCCACTTATCCAGGATGCCGAAGGCTTCATGAACAAATACGAGACGGGAGATTCAGACACGACCGAGTCTAAAACTGATGTATCATCTACAACCAAAGAAAAGACTGCTGTGTCAGTACTGGAATTAGTCGAAGAGAAAGGTTACTTATTATAACTGTAGTATATTAGTTTACATTTACGTTAAGAACAAGAAAGTGTGGGCAAGAAGAGGCAGAGGAAGACCAGGTTTCCAACTACCTAGATCAAATCGATCGGGCATTCTAGGACGGAAAAGGCAATGACAAATTGGAGTACTCGAAAAAAAAATCAAAATATTTTATTCAACGTAAGGGACACAGGGAACACTTATTGAACGTCATATACTTAACAAAAACTAAAGTTACCACCGTTTCCAAGAAAAATACCCGCCAGGAGAAGAAACGGCGAAACAAACTCCCCGGTTTTCTCTTTTAACATTCTTTCCCTTTTACGTAGGGGTAGAAAAAGATTAAATAACATAAAAACTCTGTATAAGAGGAGCAATTCATTGCCATGTAAACCGACGAGTATGTATGAAGGGGAGGATGAATGTGGACGAAGCGAAAGAGGTATGTAGGTCTAGAGAGAACTGGCGCTCTATACTATCCCTGACTACCCCGTTGGGGACGGCGTGGTGCTATGTATGTATGTTAACTTCAGTGATTAGTCACACCCCGAACTCTACGGTTAAGGAAAACATCTGTGTACGTCTTAGAAGACATTAAAAAAGGCACGGTCATACATATGGATGTATAGTCGTGCTTGAGTAACGGCGATTGACTCGCCATCTGCCACGTTGGCACCTAATATACCTCTGGCGGAAAGTGGGTGTGTGGGTATTACCTATATACCTCTATAGGCCTACCCCTTCGGAGACCCTTGTGGGAAGGTCCTTATACTACATAAACTACACGTCCACCACGTTTCTTATTAACAAACACAATTTGCAAATGCAAAAGTATAATTCCTTTCCCAAGTATAGGGTAACTTCTTTTTCTTCTTCATCGATTCCTCATGTCTGAGGGTCGTGACCACCATGAGTGGCCTGCTGGACTAGGCCTCTCCAAGAGCTGCGGCACTCTGCGTGTCTGATGGCAGTTTAGGGTAGGGTAATAATTGTACTCAATATAGCATATTTATCAGTCGGCCGCACAATGGCGGATCTTTGCAAAAGTATTTGAATAACAAGGGGGGCTAAATATAAATCTTTGTCAGAAGACTTTCTTTCTTACGATGCCATAAAGCGTACTCGGCTATACGCAAGGAATACTCGAGATGCGACGTGGTACTTCAACCTAAGAATTGCATGGAAAATGGGAAAGCGTTTTAAGCGTCGTATTCTAGGAAAACTGCGCTATTCAAATGCTGTTCAAACTGTATGTGCTACCTACTTAAGAGTTTACAAACGTGTTCCCAGTAATACGTGAGCCGTCGTGGCCAAATGTTCGGTAGTTGGTTTTTTTTTTTTATATACCACTTGGGTGGTAAACAAGCATGCGGTCCGCCTGATGGTAAGCGGTTATCGCCGCCTATGGACGCTTGCAACACCAGGGGTATCACTCGCGCGTTGCCGACCCTGCAGGAATCTTTTCACACCCTTCTTGAAGAACTCCATGCTGTATTCCCCAGGGAAAATCTCAACGGTTACTATACAAATATTGCAAGTTCGATCGCCGAGTGATTTAACGCACCAAAGTTTTACGGAGAAGGATGGATGGAAGGATCTATTGGCTAGTCAGAATCCCATCAAAATTTTCACAGCCGTTTCGGACATTAGCCGACACAAACAGACAAATATAAAAATGGGCAAAAATAATAATCGGGTACTTGCTATCAGTACCTTGTCTATATAGATGGCCGCCTGGTTTAGTGGTCAGAGCTCCTGACTGCAAAGCTTGAGGTCGCGTGTTCGATTTCCGCTGAGGGGACACATATTGTGTGATGCCTGCGACACAAGTTAGCAAATTCGAATCCCGACTTTACCAATAAGTATTTTTTAATTAAGTACAGTAATTAGCCACACCACGAGCTTTACGGTGAAGGAAAACATCGAGAGGAAACCTGCATACGTCTGGGAAGAAATTCAAAGGCATATTTATAGTCGTCGTGCTTGAGTAACGGCGATGGACTCGCCATCTGTCACGTTGACACCTAAAATATATCTCTGGCGGAAAGTGGGTGTGTGGGCACTACCTATACACCACTGCCCATCCCTTCGGGAACCCTTGTGGGAAGTCGTGAAGATAAATATTATTATTATGTACATTATGATTATTTTCCAGGGTTGATTGACCGTGCGTTTGAGGCGAAAATTCTTCAGTCCCACTGCTCACTCGGGTCCAGAGAGTACAAGGAGAATGAAGTGGCGACCCAACTCAAGGATAAGTCCACCACGACGAAGAAACTCCGGCGTTACTATCACATTTTCTTTGTTAGCCAAATTTATCTCAGATCCTGTACCACCCAGCATCGGTGCAATAGGTAGATCTTAATGGTACTGTATGGTAATGCAAAATTGTATTATAAATTATATAAAAATTATAACACATAAGCCACGGTGGCCGAGTGGTTCGAGTCACTTATGTATAGCTCGGAGATTACAAGTTCTTATCCCGACTGTACCAATGAGTTTTCTGACTTGAACAGGGATCGGTCGCACAATGCGCTTTGATGACGGAAACCATCGAGAGGAAATCGGCATAACTCTGAGAAGCAATCAAAGGCGTATGTATAGTCGTGCTTGAGTAACGGCGATGGACTCGCCATCTGTCACGTTGGCACCTAAAACATATATCTCCGGCGAATAATGGTATTTCAGGTATTATCGACACACCCGCAAGGCGTGAAGATATACTGCAATACATATATATGTATATGGTTTATTTGTTTCTTTTCTTGAGGGATTTTTCTGACCACAAAAAATGTAATAACGGCGATGGACTCGCCATCTGTCACGTTGGCACCTAATATACCTCTGGCGGAAAGTGGGTGTGTGGGTATTACCTATACACCTCTGCCTACCCCTTCGGGGACCCTTGTGGGAAGGCGTATCCTCACGCATATATATATATGTATATATGCGAGATATATATATATATATATATATAGCGTATATATATATATATATATATATATATATATATATATATATATATATATATATATATATATATATATGTTTTACAAAAAATATTCAGAACGTTTTTTTACCAGTATACTAAAAGTATTATTTTAAAGTCACAATAACCACCGTTTCATCCAACTTATATTATAAATGCGAAATCTTGTATGGTTGTTTGTAACTCAATCCCGCCAGTACGGCAGAAAGGAGTTGGATAGAATCTAATAGCGCCCGATCTATTTGATCCAGGTAGTTGGAACGTGGCCTTCCTCTGCCTCTTCTTGCACACCCTTTTGCTTTGTATATCTGTTTCGTCAATCTTTCTTCACTCATCCTTTCTATGTGTCCAAACCAACGGAACATGCCTTTCTTCATCTTTACAATCACGCCCTCATTCACGCCAGTTGATTTGCGAATCTCTTCATTGCGGATTCGATCTAATATCGTTACTCCGCACATTTTTCGAAGAGATCGCATCTCAACTGCATTCTATGCTATGCTATTTTCATAATTCAATTAAATTTAATTAAATTTTAATGTAAAAGTATTGTCATGATGAAAAGTTTTAAATTTACGCGGATGAAACCGCAGGATACAGCGGGTATTGTCATGATGCAAGGGCTTAATTTTATATTATCTCATTTCAGTAAACGTTTCAAAGAGACACGTGGAAGATCCGTCAACACAAGTTCTGAAGATGTGCCAGACCATGCGAGAGTGGGATAGCGACCACCCCAAGTATACATTGTATAATATATACATACATACATACATATCATCACGCCAAGTCCCTAACGGGGTAGGCAGAGAGTATAGAGCGCCAGTTCTCTCTAGACTTACATACCTCTTTCGCTTCGTCCACATTCATCAGTCTCTTCATACATGCTCGTCGGTTCGAGTACTCTTAACGTTCCCGTCCTTCAGAGTCCGATCTATTTGATCCAGGTAGTTGGAACGTGGCCTTCCTCTGCCTCTTCTTGCACACACTTTTGGTTTGTATATCTGTTTCGTCAATCTTTCTTCACTCATCCTTTCTATGTGTCCAAACCAACGTAACATGCCTTTCTTCATCTTTACAATCACGCCCTCATTCACGCCAGTTGATTTGCGAATCTCTTCATTGCGGATTCGATCTAATATCGTTACGCCGCACATTTTCGAAGAGATCGCATCTCGACTGCATTCAAGCTATTTTCATACTTCCTCTGACATACCCAGGATTCGCTGCCATACAATAAGGTAGGTACCAATATCGCATTGTGGACAGCAACTCGAGCATTCTTGCTCAGACTTTTACTGCCCATCAACGCCGACATGGCTCCATTCACCCTATTTCCGGCAGTTATCCTTCTTTCAATATCTTTTTCATACTTTCCATCTCGTGTGAACATGCTTCCAAGATATACAAATTCATTCACTTGCTCTAGAATTTGCCCATTTACCTATATAGCACACTCGGTCACTTGTTCATCTCTTTCGAATACCAGAAAG
>JACCPG010004022.1:0-37022 GCA_016069955.1 Drepana arcuata | reverse complement strand
AGCCGTTATGGCCTGCATCTATTAAGCTCCAAAGACGATTTAACTAATATTTTCCTTTACATATATTTAAAAATATAAAATATAGGGGCCCACCGGTATCGGGATCAGGGTCCAAGGTACCGGTGGCCGGTAGGGTCCCAGAGAAAGAAACCTCCTCACAATACGTGACATTGCCAGTAGTACTGCTTTCTGCATCAGGCACTTGATCCAACCGTCTAACGAGATTCTCTTGAGGTGTTGGTCGAGGCTCTTTGCCATTAGGCCGTTGGCCGTTTGCCGTTGGCCGGCTTAATTCACTTTCTAATCCTATCCAGAGGTTCTCAAATAGGGGTCTGAAAATGCGGCGAAATGGTTCCTGCAAAGGATGGTACGGCAGTGTTTGCTTCGCGCTCGACTTGGCGGGGGCACTGCCGTGCCCCCAGATGTCACTTTGACATAGGTTCTCGATACCACATGCCACAGGCCGATTGGTTGATTTAAATAACTTAAACTAGTTTAAATAAATAATTCATATTTTTTTATAGATGTCCGCGAATCAGAAGTAGAACAACGACGAGCTTCAGACCTCGATGAGTCACAAGAAAATATTGCCAACCAGATGAAGCAAATAATAAGCGATGTTTTTTCTGATGAATGTGTACAAGAGTCAGATCAAGAATCACCACAGTCTCAGGTTTGGTCATTATTATTGCCTGCAAGGTGCATATCCGAAACATGCTCAGACTCAGTGTCATTATTTGGCGGAGATTTTTCTGATACCGATCCCACCTACCTCCCAGAGGATCAGCATGGCTCTCCTAGTAGTCTCAGTAATTCTGATGATGACTTAATTACAGTGCAGGATTTATCAGACGCCAACTCTAAAGCAAACGTTGCATCATTCACTACATCACCACAGCCTGAAACCAGCTATCAACACGAAGAGGTACAGGTAGATAATGATACAGCTTCTCAGATTGCGACACTGATACTATCCGAGGTTCTAGATTTAGTTTGGGATCAAGTAAAAACAATAAGCCGTTGGCGTGCTGTTGATTCTAACAACTGGAAAAAAAACATAGCAAGAAATAACCAAATAAGAGCTCCAAAAGTCCCTAAGACAGTCGACTGTGCAAAATGCACCTTTAAATGTACAGAAGTATTTTCCGAACAAGACCGATCCAAGATTTGCAGACTGTACTGGAATTTGGATTTCCAAGGTAAGAAAAACTTCTTGCTGGCTCGTCTAACAGTCCTCCCATTAAAGAGAGTCGTCGTTGAAAGAAAACGCTCAGTTAGACCTTATAGTACGAAGTGTTTCTTTGACATAGGCTCCGATAAACGGCAAGTCTGCCAGAAATTTTTGTGCTCTACTTTAAGCATCTCACATTCAGAAGTCAGCGATGCTATTAAACACAGAGATGAGCTCGGTTTCTACGCCGGCGCAGATGGACGAGGACACCTAACTCCCCCGAACAAAACTCCACCGGAAAAAGTCCAAGAAGTGGTTGATCATATCAATTCATTTCCCACAATGGCTGGTCATTACGTGAGAGCGCAATCGAAACGTAAATATTTAGAAAGCACACTTTCTGTCAATAAAATGTACGAGCTTTATCTACAAATGCATGGCAACAACAACCCTGTGTCTGCCATTACATACCGAAGAATATTCGCAACTCAGTTTAATTTGAGTTTCTTTGTTCCGAAAAAAGACCAGTGCCAGATTTGCAACAAGTTTCTTCTAGCGCAGGATGCAAATAAAGTTTACTTAGAGCAGGCTTACAACGAACACATACAAAGAAAGATTGCATGTGCAGCTGAAAAAAAAAGAAACAAAGATCAGAGACTGACCAAACCTTTTTATCTGTCTCTTTCGACTTGCAGGCTATATTGCAAATACCTACTTCAAAGATAGGCTTGCTGTACTACGTTCGTAAGCTGACTGTATACAATTTAACCATATACGAGAGCGCTTTACCAAGTCCCAAGTTCATGGTAAAAAGGGCAGCGCTGGAATCGGTACCATATTGTACTATTATCTGTCAAAGTGCATCTCTACTGACATAACACATGTGTCCCTATCCTCCGACACATGCGGTGGGCAAAATCGCAACCAAAATGTTGCAGCTATTTTATTTTGGGCTGTTAACGAAATTGACCAGCTGCATGTTATTGAGCAGAAATTTATAGAGTCGGGGCACTCCTACATGGAAGCCGATTCAATGCATAGCAGCATTGAAAGTGCGAAGAAGCATAGGGATGTTTTTTCGTTGACAGACTGGACGAACATTTTTAAGAGTGCCAGATCGAAAGATACGTACAAAGTTGGTTATAAAAAGGTAAAAAAAGCTCCGTACAATGTAAAAGAATTCAAATTCAATGAGTTCTAAGATCTAAAGCTACTAGCCGAAGCTACATTACAAAATAAAACCAAAGACTGCAACGGCAACAAAGTGTCGTGGCTGAAAATTAAAAAAAAAAAAATTTTTGAAGGGCGATCATAGGATTTATTTTAATTATGACGTCTCTGAAGATTATTTAAATTTTGACACCAGGGCTTCCGCAGTAACATTTAACAAGCCGACATCTCCTCAACCTGGCCCGAGATACAGCACAAGAAAAGGGAAGCAGCGTAACAGATCGAACCCCAATTCAGTAGAACCACCGACACCGGAAAACATGGTACAAAGCCACCGCTTACAAAAATTGTACAATACGTCCCTAGCGATCTCCGCGGCAAAGAAAAAAGATTTAGTAAGCTTGTGTGATAAAGGCGTAACTCCGGAAGAATACCATGGATGGTTTCTCGCACTTAAATGTGAAAATGACATTGTGGATCGAGTTCCCGATGTCGCGGCATCTGAAAGCAGTAGCGAGGAAGACGATTAGTTGGTTTGTAATCTTTTATATAAATAAATAAATATAATACATGCAGTAAAAACATCTACATTCATTTCAACCAACCACTACCTGCCTATTATTGCCTTTTTAACCACAGCGGTGTAGTAAATAACTAACGGTTAGTCTACTTTAACATCATGCTATAAGTTATATTTTTATTTGTATTCTTTTTTTTTATATACCACTTGGGTGGCAAACAAGCATGCGGTCCGCCTGATGGTAGGCGGTTACCGCCGCCTATGGACGCTTGCAACACCAGGGGTATCACTCGCGCGTTGCCGACCCTGCAGGAATCTTTTCACACCTTTCTTGAAGAACTCCATGCTGTACTCTCCAGGGAAAACCTCAACGGGGAGCTCATTTCACAGCCTGAGCGTTCGCGGAAGAAAACTCCTTTGGAAGCGCACAGTGCGAGACCTTTGTGGTTCCAAGGTATGGGGATGAATTCCCCGTCGATGGCGAGAGGTGCGGTGGTAGAAGGTGGAAGTGGGCATCATGTAGAACAATTCTGCTGAACACTCCCCGTTATACAAGCGGTAGAACACACACAGGGAGGCAAAGTCTCTCCTCAGACTTAGTGATTCCAAGCCGCTTGTGAGCAAAGGATCATCGACAATTCTAGCGGCGCGTTTCTGAACCGCGTCATTCTGTGATAATTGTATGTCATCAGATATATTATCAGAACTCACAGTGGATGATTCCGATGCTTGAACATCATTTTGATTCAGCTCAAGATCAACAACCAGTTGTTGATCACTTTTTTCATCATTTGACATTTCATTCTTATAAAAATTATTTTCTATGAAAACAATATCACGAGAAATTACAAAATTTTTTTGATTATTTGGATTAATGAGTCTATATCCTTTAGATTCTTCATCATATCCTACAAATATGTATGGTTTACTTTTAACATCAAGTTTCTTTCTACTATTCTTCACCATAGCATATGCAATACAACCAAACATTTTTAAATGATTAAGTTTTACCTTAATTCCATTCATCCCGAGTCCAGCATCTCGCAGCATGCACCTGACCTTTTCCATAACAGTCCTGTTGGAGCGTTCAGCAACACCATTTTGCTGTGGAGAATCAGGCACCGTTTTCTGATGTTTAATTCCATTCATCTTAAGGAAATCCTGAAATTTAGTACTCATGTACTCTCCTCCTCCATCACTTCTAAGTATTTTTAATTTCTTTCCAGTTTCATTTTCTACAAGAGCCTTAAATTGCTGAAAAAAATTAAAAGTAGCATCTTTTGTTTTTAGAAAATTAACATAATGTTTCCTTGTGTAATCATCTATGAAACTTAACAAATACCTAGCACCACTGTGAGATGGAGTTTGTATAGGGCCGCACAGGTCAGTATGTACAAGACCTAACACATCTGTGGCCCTAGTATATGACTTCTTCGGGAAAGGCAATCTAGATTGCTTTCCTTCAATACACGCTACACACTGTTGATATTCAGACACACTATAATTAATACCAGTTGCCATACCTGATTGAAGCAGTTGCATACTTCTGGAGTTGAGGTGTCCCAGGCGTCTGTGCCATACCTCTTGAGATGCCGACCCTGCTACCACTGCTGTTGCCCCTAATGCACTAGAGTTATCCTTAGCATGGCTGTTGTCTGACAGTGTCAAGTTGATAGACACCATTTACTTGTGTACCAGTAGCTAACACTTCATCAGCATCATAAACAGTACATGAATTGCTATCAAATGTAACCATATAACCCCTTTTGGTCATTGCACTTACTGACAATAAATTTGTACTTAACTTAGGAACATAATATGTATCACTTATTGTCTTTACACTATTTATTAAATGTACTTTCACTTGGGGATCACAGTGGAAGCGTGCACGTCGCGATTCCTGCCAGCCCAGAGGGCTGCAATTCCACTCGATGCGCATTGGCCGGACGGCTATTAGGGCGTGCCCCCGAGGCGACGCGCACCAGTCCGTCCCCGCTGGTGCGAAAAATTCTGCACAGTGCGGCGATGGGGACCGCCACCCATCACGCGGAGTGCCTCACGGCGGGAAGTGGAGTGTGGAGTGTAGGATGGGTGTATGGAATGTAAGAGGAGGTATGGCTGATAAGATGAACGAATTGATCGATGTTATGACAGAGCGAGTTAGATGTTGTGTGCTTGTCTGAAACCAAGCGGAAGGGTAGTGGAGTAGACGAGCTCCCGGGCGGGAGTTTAGTGCTGTGGTCAGGAGTGGCAAACACCGAGCACGCCTGCCAGGGAGTGGGAATTCTACTATCCAGCCGCTTAGCAGAATGTATGATAAGTTATGATGCGGTGAGCCCCAGACTTATTTGGGCTCGCTTTAAAATAGGCCTTACCCGACTGTTTTTAGTCGCGGTATATGCTCCGGTGGCCTCAGCGGACACTTGCGACCTGAATAAGTTCTGGGAATGTGTGAGTAATGTTCTAGAGACGAAAGAAGGGAATGAAAAGCTGATTATTTGTGGTGATCTGAATGGATTGGTCGGGACAGCCCGTAAGGATTACGAGGCAGTACTCGGCAAGTATGGTGATAAGAGAGTGAACGAGGCAGGCAAGCTGATATTAGATGTATGCATGGAGAGAGACCCTTTTGTGGCGAACACCATGTTCGACCACAAAAGGATTCATCAGTATACATGGGAACGGAAAAATGAGCGAAGCATGATAGATCTGTTTCTAATAGATCAGCGACTCAGAACACAGGTGATGGACACCAGGGTGTATAGGGGAGCGGACCTGGGAACGGACCACTTCCTAGTTATAACTAGGATAAGAGGTCTGTTCGCGGGCTGGCGATCCCGCGCTGGGGGTCCCTGTTCTGCAGTCGCAGACCGCATCAAAAGCCGGAGGCTTCAAGATGCGGCTATTAGACAGATATCAAGAAAGGGTATCTGAACAGCTAGCCTGTCCACCGAAAGATGTGTTTGAGAGTGTCGATGTTTGTTGGCAGTTCCTTAAGTCCAGCATATTATGCGCCGCGAAAGAGGTTTGTGGCATTTCGAAAGGGCGGACAACCAAAATGGCGATGGTTGGTGGGATGATGAAGTGAAAGAAGAAGTTAAAAAGAAGAAGGATGCAAGGCAAGACATTTTGGCTATGTCCAGCTCAAGTGAGAGTATGAAAGAAAAGATGAAAGAAAAATACCGCCTGCAAAAAAATCGTACGAAAGAGATAATACTCAGAACGCTCAGAAGCGTGAGAGGTTCCAAATGACTGTAGACGAAAAACTGTCACAGAATTTCAAGGACAATGCAAAACTTTTTTGGAGGGAAGTTAAGAAGTTCAGAAATTGTGTTACAGCTAGTAGTAGGATGAATGTGATTTTCTCGAAGGACAATAACATACTGACTGACAAAATAGACGTCCTCAGGCGATGGAGTGAATTTTACAAAGATATGTATGATGATGATGCCGCTGATCTACTCACAGAGCTGCCTCCAACAGAATCTGTCGAGGATCCTATAGCGGATAAAATAAGTATGGGAGAGATTGTAAGTGCGATAAGAAGTCTGAAATGCGGAAAAGCTGCGGGAATAGATGGGATTACGGCTGAGATGATCAAGTACGGTGGACCAGCGGTCTGGGACGTCATCTATTTGCTATGCAATCTTTGCTGGGAAAAGGGTGATGTTCCGGACGACTGGAGGCGAGCAGTCATCGTGCCTTTCTATAAAGGAAAGGGATCACGATTTGACTGCTCAAACTACAGAGCCATCAGCTTGGTCAGCTTAGCTAGTAAAGTGTATACGAAGATCCTGACGATAAGAATGCAAGAGCGATCCGAAAGATTTCTCTGGGAATCCCAAGGTGGATTTAGACCAGGAAGAGGATGTACGGATCAAACCTTCTCGCTTCGCGGAATCGCGGAATAGTTTTTGGATATTAACCAAAAGGTTTTCTGCGCTTTCGTCGACTTGGAGAAGGCATTTGATAGAGTCGTACGAAAGGAACTCTGGGACGTGTTGCCTGGATATGGAGTGAGCAGTTCCCTACTGCATGCCGTGAAATCACTCTATAGTGATAGCAGGGCGTGCGTTAGGGATTAATGGTGAATGTCACCCTGGTTTGATGTAGTCGAGGGTCAAACAAAAAGTTGTATCATATCTGCCTGGCTGTTCATTATATCTAGATAACTGTCTGAGAGCACTAAGAACGAACGGATGTGGAGTGAAAATGGGAAACAGTGGTCAACTGCCTGTATACGCCACGATGACGCGGTTTTACTGGCATCATCAGAGGGCGAACTACGATCACTAGTTACCATAATGAAAGTAGAATGTGAAAAGAAGGGCTGCGCCTAAACGCTGGCAAGACTAAGGTTCTGGTATTTCGAAAGAGATGAACAAGTGACCGAGTGTGCCATATATAATATCGGTAAATGGGCAAATTCTAGAACAAGTGAATGAATTTATATATCTTGGAAGCATGTTCACACGAGATGGAAAGTATGAAAAAGATATTGAAAGAAGGATAACTGCCGGAAATAAGGTGAATGGAGCCATGTCGGCGTTGATGGGCAGTAAAAGTCTGAGCAAGAATGCTCGAGTTGCTGTCCACAACGCGATATTGGTACCTACCTTATTGTATGGCAACGAATCCTGGGTATGTCAGAGGAAGTATGAAAATAGCTTGAATGCAGTTGAGATGTGATCTCTTCGAAAAATGTGCGGAGTAACGATTTTAGATCGAATCCGCAATGAAGAGATTCGCAAATCAACTGGCATGAATGAGGGCGTGATTGTAAAGATGAAAAGAAGGCATGTTACGTTGGTTTGGACACATAGAAAGGTGAGTGAAAATTTGACGAAACAGATATACAAAGCAGAAAGTGTGCAGAAGAGGCAGAGGAGAGAATACGTTCCAACTACCTGGATCAAATAGATCGAACTCTCAAGGACGGGAACGTTAAGAGTACTCGAAACCGACGAGCATGTATGAAGAGACTGATGAATGTGGACGAAGCGAAAGAGGTATGTAAGTCTAGAGAGAACTGGCGCTCTATACTCTCTGCCTACCCCGTTAGGGACTTGGCGTGATGATATGATGATGATGATACTTTCACTTGTCCTATTCCCGCAGTCGATAGTTTCTCACCGTTTGCAATACTCACATCCACAGTTTTATTTGGAGTGTTATTTACCATTAATTTTTCATTATTGCACATATGGTTTGTGGCCCCGGAGTCTATATACCACACATCACTATTCACCTTGACAGAAAGAGCAGCAACAAGAGCCTTCTCCTTTAGTTTAGTCTTAGGTTTGTTCCTATCTCGACTATAACTGTGACTCTGTGTATCTTTCTCTATACTAGGCTGTCCTGTAGTTTGTTTATCCGGACAATTCTTAATGATGTGGCCCATACGCTTGCACTTGAAACATTTAGGCTGCTTCCTTGTGATATATTGCGCTGTTACACTATCCTGCTTGTCCTCTCTCCTCCGTGTCTCTTCTATTAATTTGGCTGAGACATGTTCAGTACTTAATTTTGTACCAGCATTTTCTATGGCCATAATCAACGGATCAAAGTCTTCAGTAAGGCCGCTCAACATTATAACTGCAATAAATTCATCGTCCAGTGGTGACTCAATTTCACTTAACTGATGTGAGGCTTCCTTAATTTTATTGAGGTAGTTCTCCATTGAGCTGCTATCACATAGTTTTGTGCCGAACAAACTTCTAAGAAGACCTAGTCTTCTGCATAATCCGCGACCTTCGTACGCCTTCTGCAGGTTTTGCCATGCTTCATAGGCACTTTTGGCGGAGCGAATGTAATGAATTACTGTCGGTTGAACCGATAAGGCAATTCGAGCCAACGCCTTTTCACCCTTCTTGTCATCGGTCACATCTTTCTCCACATATTCCCATAATTCTTCATGAATCAATAACATCCGCATAGAGAACTTCCAAGTAGAATAGTTTTCTGATCCCTTGAGTTTCTCAATCGAATTCATATATTGCGTTGTAGCCATTTTACGTTCACGGCGTCATACAACAATGGGATTTCCGCTTGCCGGTTTTTTTCTTCCCTAATCTGTCCGAAATATCAACGTTCTTCAAAACTCAGAACCACGCTCTGCTACCATGTTGGATATTTCGGCAGAAAAGAAAAACATTTAATAGAGATAATGTAGGATTTATTGTGAATTTAAAGCAGCACCATTAAATACGTACACACTCGGACGGAAGAGAGAAAAAAAAAATAGTAGCGTTTACACTTACATTCTAACATAGGAACTCCCGAAAATAACTCAATAATGTTTTGAACATAATAATTAAGTATTTATAAAATTTTCATAATAATCAACATTTCGCTTAGGTATACAAAAACTCCTCATTGTTCACTGCCTCATTGTTCTTAAAAGTATAAAAATACCAAGGTCAATAATAACCTATCTTACTTATTGTGGAAATTATAAAAGCAATTTCTTTTGGTTACTAGGCACAATATCTGCTTGCATTTGGAACAATGTACGTTCGTTTTATTGTTCTTGCAGAACTTGCAACGTCCATAGGAGGTATATTCAGGCCAGTGGTTGTAACCATCATAACGTACAGAAACTGGGGGCCTCGGTGCACTTGGGTTTTGTATCAGTGCTTTTTTGGGTACAGGGTTTGGCTGTTCCATCTCAATGGATCTATCTTTTTGCCTCAATTCGACTGCCAACCTCTGTCTGAACTTTTTTAGGCATATGTTTTTCGTGTTGCATTTTCTTCTGTAGAGTAGCCAAGCATTGTTAACTGTTATATCTAACATTTGGCCAAAGATATTCATGTACCAACGACGGCAAAAAACGGCGAAAAAGTCCAAGAAGTGGTTGATCATATCAATTCATTTCCCACAATGGCTGGTCATTACGTGAGAGCGCAATCGAAACGTAAATATTTAGAAAGCACACTTTCTGTCAATAAAATGTACGAGCTTTATCTACAAATGCATGGCAACAACAACCCTGTGTCTGCCATTACATACCGAAGAATATTCGCAACTCAGTTTAATTTGAGTTTCTTTGTTCCGAAAAAAGACCAGTGCCAGATTTGCAACAAGTTTCTTCTAGCGCAGGATGCAAATAAAGTTTACTTAGAGCAGGCTTACAACGAACACATACAAAGAAAGATTGCATGTGCAGCTGAAAAAAAAAGACAAACAAAGAGCAGAGACTGACCAAACCTTTTTATCTGTCTCTTTCGACTTGCAGGCCATATTGCAAATACCTACTTCAAAGATAGGCTTGCTGTACTACGTTCGTAAGCTGACTGTATACAATTTAACCATATATGAGAGCGCTTTACCAAGTCCCAAGTTCATGGTAAAAAAGGCAGCGCTGGAATCGGTACCATATTGTACTATTATCTGTCAAAGTGCATCTCTACTGACATAACACATGTGTCCCTATCCTCCGACACGTGCGGTGGGCAAAATCGCAACCAAAATGTTGCAGCTATTTTATTTTGGGCTGTTAACGAAATTGACCACCTGCATATTATTGAGCAGAAATTTATGGAGTCGGGGCACTCCTACATGGAAGCCGATTCAATGCATAGCAGCATTGAAAGTGCGAAGAAGCATAGGGATGTTTTTTCGTTGACAGACTGGACGAACATTTTTAAGAGTGCCAGATCGAAAGATACGTACAAAGTTGGTTATAAAAAGGTAAAAAAAGCTCCGTACAATGTAAAAGAATTCAAATTCAATGAGTTCTAAGATCTAAAGCTACTAGCCGAAGCTACATTACAAAATAAAACCAAAGACTGCAACGGCAACAAAGTGTCGTGGCTGAAAATTAAAAAAAAAAATTTTTGAAGGGCGATCATAGGATTTATTTTAATTATGACGTCTCTGAAGATTATTAAAATTTTGACACCAGGGCTTCCGCAGTAACATTTAACAAGCCGACATCTCCTCAACCTGGCCCGAGATACAGCACAAGAAAAGGGAAGCAGCGTAACAGATCGAACCCCAATTCAGTAGAACACCGACACCGGAAAACATGGTACAAAGCCACCGCTTACAAAATTTGTACAACACGTCCCTAGCGATCTCCGCGGCAAAGAAAAAAGATTTAGTAAGCTTGTGTGATTAAAGGCGTAATTCCGGAAGAATACCATGGATGGTTTCTCGCACTTAAATGTGAAAATGACATTGTGGATCGAGTTCCCGATGTCGCGGCATCTGAAAGCAGTAGCGAGGAAGACGATTAGTTGGTTTGTAATCTTTTATATAAATAAATAAATATAATACATGCAGTAAAAACATCTACATTCATTTCAACCAACCACTACCTGCCTATTATTGCCTTTTTAACCACAGCGGTGTAGTAAATAACTAACGGTTAGTCTACTTTAACATCATGCTATAAGTAATATTTTTATTTGTATTTTTTTTTTATACCACTTGGGTGGCAAACAAGCATGCGGTCCGCCTGATGGTAAGCGGTTACCGCCGCCTATGGACGCTTGCAACACCAGGGTATCACTCGCGCGTTGCCGACCCTGCAGGAATCTTTTCACACCCTTCTTGAAGAACTCCATGCTGTACTCTCCAGGGAAAACCTCAACGGGGAGCTCATTCCACAGCCTGAGCGTTCGCGGAAGAAAACTCCTTTGGAAGCGCACAGTGCGAGGCCTTTGTGGTTCCAAGGTATGGGGATGAATTCCCCGTCGATGGCGAGAGGTGCGGTGGTAGAAGGTGGAAGTGGGCATCATGTCGAACAATTCTGTTGAACACTCCCCGTTATACAAGCGGTAGAACACACACAGGGAGGCAAAGTCTCTCCTCAGACTTAGTGATTCCAAGCCGCTTGTGAGCAAAGGATCATCGACAATTCTAGCGGCGCGTTTCTGAACCGCGTCATTCTGTGATAATTGTATGTCATCAGATATATTATCAGAACTCACATAGTGGATGATTCCGATGCTTGAACATCATTTTGATTCAGCTCAAGATCAACAACCAGTTGTTGATCACTTTTTTCATCATTTGACATTTCATTCTTATAAAATGTATTTTCTATGAAAACTATATCACGAGAAATTACAAATTTTTTTTGGATTATTTGGATTAATGAGTCTATATCCTTTAGATTCTTCATCATATCCTACAAATATGTATGGTTTACTTTTAACATCAAGTTTCTTTCTACTATTCTTCACCATAACATATGCAATACAATCAAAAATTTTTAAATGTTTAAGTTTTACCTTAATTCCAGTCCATTTTCCTTCAGGGGTAGAGCCAGGAACTGCCTTAGTTGGACTTCGGTTTTTCAAATAGACAGCAGTATTTACTGCTTCAGCCGAGTACTTCATCCCGAGTCCAGCATCTCGCAGCATGCACCTGACCTTTTCCATAACAGTCCTGTTGGAGCGTTCAGCAACACCATTTTGCTGTGGAGAATCAGGCACCGTTTTCTGATGTTTAATTCCATTCATCTTAAGGAAATCCTGAAATTTAGTAGTCATGTACTCTCCTCCTCTATCACTTCTAAGTATTTTTAATTTCTTTCCAGTTTCATTTTCTACAAGAGCCTTAAATTGCTGAAAATAATTAAAAGTAGCATCTTTTGTTTTTAGAAAATAAACATAATGTTTCCTTGTGTAATCATCTATGAAACTTAACAAATACCTAGCACCACTGTGAGATGGAGTTTGTATAGGGCCGCACAGGTCAGTATGTACAAGACCTAACACATCTGTGGCCCTAGTATATGACTTCTTCGGGAAAGGCAATCTAGATTGCTTTCCTTCAATACACGCTACACACTGTTGATATTCAGACACACTATAATTAATACCAGTTGCCATACCTGATTGAAGCAGTTGCATACTTCTGGAGTTGAGGTGTCCCAGGCGTCTGTGCCATACCTCTTGAGATGCCGAGCCTGCTACCACTGCTGTTGCCCCTAATGCACTAGAGTTATCCTTAGCATGGCTGTTGTCTGACAGTGTCAAGTTGATAGACACCATTTACTTGTGTACCAGTAGCTAACACTTCATCAGCATCATAAACAGTACATGAATTGCTATCAAATGTAACCATATAACCCCTTTTGGTCATTGCACTTACTGACAATAAATTTGTACTTAACTTAGGAACATAATATGTATCACTTATTGTCTTTACACTATTTATTAAATGTACTTTCACTTGTCCTATTCCCGCAGTCGATAGTTTCTCACCGTTTGCAATACTCACATCCACAGTTTTATTTGGAGTGTTATTTACCATTAATTTTTCATTATTGCACATATGGTTTGTGGCCCCGGAGTCTATATACCACACATCACTATTCACCTTGACAGAAAGAGCAGCAACAAGAGCCTTCTCCTTTAGTTTAGTCTTAGGTTTGTTCCTATCTCGACTATAACTGTGACTCTGTGTATCTTTCTCTATACTAGGCTGTCCTGTAGTTTGTTTATCCGGACAATTCTTAATGATGTGGCCCATACGCTTGCACTTGAAACATTTAGGCTGCTTCCTTGTGATATATTGCGCTGTTACACTATCCTGCTTGTCCTCTCTCCTCCGTGTCTCTTCTATTAATTTGGCTGAGACATGTTCAGTACTTAATTTTGTACCAGCATTTTCTATGGCCATAATCAACGGATCAAAGTCTTCAGTAAGGCCGCTCAACATTATAACTGTAATAAATTCATCGTCCAGTGGTGACTCAATTTCACTTAACTGATGTGAGGCTTCCTTAATTTTATTGAGGTAGTTCTCCATTGAGCTGCTATCACATAGTTTTGTGCCGAACAAACTTCTAAGAAGACCTAGTCTTCTGCATAATCCGCGACCTTCGTACGCCTGCAGGTTTTGCCATGCTTCATAGGCACTTTTGGCGGAGCGAATGTAAGGAATTACTGTCGGTTGAACCGATAAGGCAATTCGCGCCAACGCCTTTTCACCCTTCTTGTCATCGGTCACATCTTTCTCCACATATTCCCATAATTCTTCATGAATCAATAACATCCGCATAGAGAACTTCCAAGTAGAATAGTTTTCTGATCCCTTGAGTTTCTCAATCGAATTCATATATTGTGTTGTAGCCATTTTACGTTCACGGCGTCATACAACAATGGGATTTCCGCTTGCCGGTTTTTTTCTTCCCTAATCTGTCCGAAATATCAACGTTCTTCAAAACTCAGAACTACGCTCTGCTACCATGTTGGATATTTCGGCAGAAAAGAAAAACATTTAATAGAGATAATGTAGGATTTATTGTGAATTTAAAGCAGCACCATTAAATACGTACACACTCGGACGGAAGAGAGAAAAAAAAAAATAGTAGCGTTTACACTTACATTCTAACATAGGAACTCCCGAAAATAACTCAATAATGTTTTGAACATAATAATTAAGTATTTATAAAATTTTCATAATAATCAACATTTCGCTTAGGTATACAAAAACAATCAGCCTCATTGTTCTTAAAAGTATAAAAATACCAAGGTCAATAATCTATATGAAATAGCACTGAATCCTTGGTCGCCTACCTATCTTACTTATTGTGGAAATTATAAAAGCAATTTCTTTTGGTTACTAGGCACAATCTCTGCTTGCATTTGGAACAATGTACGTTCGTTTTATTGTTCTTGCAGAACTTGCAACGTCCATAGGAGGTATATTCAGGCCAGTGGTTGTAACCATCATAACGCACACAAACTGGGGGCCTCGGTGCACTTGGGTTTTGTATCAGTGCTTTTTTGGGTACAGGGTTTGGCTGTTCCATCTCAATGGATCTATCTTTTTGCCTCAATTCGACTGCCAACCTCTGTCTGAACTTTTTTAGGCATTTGTTTTTCAGACCCTTCGTGTTGCATTTTCTTCTGTAGAGTAGCCAAGCATTGTTAACTGTTATATCTAACATTTGGCCAAAGATATTCATGTACCAACGACGGCTCTTGAAGGATGTTCTGTAGAGAGCTATCAACATGTCGCACAGATCAACGCCTCCCATATGTTGATTGTAGTGTTGGACTAACTTAGGACACGTGACACCAATTTTTTTTTCTGTTCTTTGCTCCATCTTTTGATTTGTTGAACTGGGAAAGCATCTGCATAAGAACAGGCCAAAGTCACAACCTTATTAACATACCAATAGTATTATTAACATACCAATAGTATTATTAACATACCAATAGTATTATTAACATACCAATAGTATTATTAACATACCAATAGTATTATTAACATACCAATAGTATACATTTCCCAGTTCTTTGGGTTGAGTAAGTTAAGTAAGTTAAGTTCGTGTTGTTGACGATATCAACGAGTATATCTGGGGAGAAGAACTGATGAAAATAAGCCAATGGAGATTCAGTATCCGGTAAATCAAAAACAAAGTCGTTTGATGGAATGTCAGCCTTGTGCCTGAATTGTCCTTTCTTCCATTTGTAGCTCACAATTAGTGTTTTCTTGGTCTTTTTTGCCCAGACATTTGGTACAGCTCTTGATGGTAGTTTCCTCTTACGCCTGGTTGTTCTTGTTGATGATGGACTAGCAATAGACGAAGCATTAGATGACGGAATCGATAATAATGAAGCCAAACTTGGTACAGCATTATAATTTACTTCACCAGTCGGTGGTAGCACGTTGTCAATAATAGGAGTCAACGGAGGTCGGTCATGGGTCAAGTTGCCTTCGACTTCTAACACAAGGTTGCCCTCACTGAAACTGACGCTAGGATGGTCCTCTGTTTGAAAATTTTCGATTACTGACTCCATGAAAGTTGCGGCAGTTGATGCTGATACACCAACGTTAGTTTCGTCACTGTCATTTAAATCTTGTGTATCTTTTTCTGAGCCATCTAATATATTCATGCGTTCTATGTATGAATCGATGGAGCGGCATGGTGAGGAGGACAACTCTTCAGTTCTATGAACAGCAATTTCTTCTTCGTTCTCAGGCTCAGAACCACTATCTACATCAATGCAACTAAGTGATGTCCTCTAGACTTGAAGCTCTGAAAAACGAAAAGTAGTATAGTATAAAACATTTTATCTGCGTATTCCTAAAATATTATTATGAGAAACAACAAAAGCTTATTTTCTATTAATACGGAAACGGGAAGAATACTAGACATACGATATTTTACTTAGTACTCTACTACTTTGATAAGGGGAAGAATATTGGACATAGTATTTGGCAGTTACTTTACTAGTAATTCGATGACGGGAAGTATGCTGGACATACAAGTTGTGGGCGTCGTAAAAACTAAATAAAATTCAGTAAGACAATTAAAACAGTACGATTAGCTTTCCCGGTAGGTTATCTTTAGATTACAATGAAATAACATCAAAATAAAACGTAAAACAGTGAATAAAATGCAACTTACCGAATGCCCGCGCAGCGAGTCCTTCCTCCCCGCCATTTCGCCGGCGACTGCTTGCTTCCCGCCGAAGTGTACGCGGTGCGAATTTTTGACAAAGTAGTTGGACAGTTCAGGGTGAAATTATAGCATAAAACTCTAGATATATGGTCTATTTTGCATGTACATTTTTTTCATTCAATGGGAAGTATACTGCCCGGCGTCGAATTAAGGGTTAATTGTATTATACAATTAATACCCAGTATTAATTAATATTAATACCAGAATAGTCCCAACTTGGGAGTATTCCTTTGACTTGCTACTTTCCTGGTGAAGGACGCTGTGCTTTCTGTGCATTGAACTTCCTGCAGGAGCTTCGTTTTAATGGAATCTGATCGTTAATCTTTATCCCTGAACTCTCCAGACCCATTATCATTGGCTTATATGTTTCAGGTAAGCCAGCTAGCATGAATGTACCGAGAATCTCAAACTTTATATTCCTGAGTTTGTGAGCAGTTGACATGATCTTGTTCACATGGTCGTCTACGGTTCGTGAGCTGTCCAGTGTAGTTGTGATGAGATCTCTTAACAAGGCTACTCTTCTGTACAACCATCAAAAGCTTGTTGTAAACTGTCCCAGACTTCTTTACATGTATTTGCACTCTGTACATGCACGTACTTGACAGGATCTAGTAGGAGCTTAGACTTTGCCTTTACTTTCTTTTCACCCTTGTTGTTCCATCGACACAGTCCCATAGAACTTCTAGTTTAAAATTGTTAAATAAATATAACAAAATAATATTTTGGCACCACTAGCGTCATCGTTTAGATTAGTTGTGAACTAATTATGTATATACATATATTCTGTAATGTAATAATAAAAAGTTGTTAGTTGATTGCAAACCACCTATAGCGTTTTATTAGGTTATGTGCCCAGTCACAAAATAAAATTATTATATTTTCAGTAAGAACTCAGTGCAATAAGTTTTAAAATGTCCCGAAATTAAAAGGTCGCGAGAACTATGACGACTGGTGTTTTGCGGCGGAAAATGTGTTAGTATTGGAAGGCATGGCGGACACTATCAAGCAGCCATTAGCATAAACGGCTACATCGGTTCAAAAAGCAGAAGATATGAAGGCGAAAGCAAAACTAATCCTTACGATCTGTTATACCCTCTGTATGTAAGGGTAAATGCTGACCATATACCCTAGCTTGTAACACTTAGTCTAGAGTAAGCAGTATTCCCCTTCCGCACCGAACCACTCACTCCAAGCCAGTTAGTCTGTATCCATCCTCTAAACAGAGCGGTTGCCAAAAGATATTTATCCAAGTGTATTAATCTACTTTATTAATTATTATCCAAGTCTTTTTATATTTTAAAAGTGTGATTAATTAAACACCTTTTTTTAAAAACCCTTTTTGATTTCCCGGGTTAACATTTGGTGGCAGCGGTGGGATCCGGAAATTCTCAGTGCCTAGGCGCCGCTCTTCAGACTCGCTCCGGATCCTTAATCCTAAAAGTGTATTGTGTGGTGCATAAAACCTGTGTTGTGTAAGTGAATAAAACAAGAATCGATATAATCCTGTCGTGACGAAAATCCTACAAAATCCTGGAAGGGATTTATACGTTCTAAGGAAGATACTCCAAACCTCAACCTGGAAGAAAGTATACTTACCGTGGCCGCATCCTGCTTCGTGTTCTCTGCATTGTCCTGTACCTGAAATCAGAACAAATCCATCTCGTCGAAACGCCGCGTCCATTCGCCAAACGATTGGAGAGCCGAGCAAGCCGTCTTATCGCTCCGGAATGTTTCCGGCCGTCGCCGTCCACTTATCGGCCGCCGCCCTTCTGCTGACACTGTAAGTCTTTGGTCATTGTTTAGACTAGTTCGAGAATAAATTTAGGGTTCCGCTACATAATTATTCTTGTAAATTAGTTTTATAATTTCTATTAAATTCCATGTGCATCTTATAATTTGTAATTGATATCTTGTGAAAATTATTTGTGACTTGTTTTTTCAATTTTGTTTCGATAATTAATTATGCCAAAGGCGTTTAAAACTGAAGAAAGTAAACAGTTACACGTCGATATCCCCGTATCGGAACAGGTTACAAGTGATACAGCCAAATCTCTTATTGGATCACCTCGTGTCACTAGGAAAACTGCCGCAACCTTCGCAATTGCAGAAATGGACTTTAATATCCTGTTTAAATTTATTAAGCCATATGATGGCAGTAGGGAAACTCTTAAACTCATTCCTCGTAAATTGCGATAACGCTTTCGAGCTCGCTTCAGAGACCCAAAGGCCTTTTCTATTTAAATTCATAATTAGCCAACTGAACGGAAAGGCGGAAATAGCCTGTTCCATCAAAGAATTATCCTAGTTTCACAATTTAGCGAGCGGAAGCATTATTCGCACCTTCTTGCCGACCTTCAAGAAAGTAGACAGGGCCCGCAGGAAAATGTTAGCCAGTATTAATTACGCATGGAGACCTACCTCTCACAGTTATTGACAGAAATACCCTTATCGAGTGTAAAGGCCAAAGAATTACCTGGTCGCACTGCGGCTATTGAGGATCTCGCCCTCCATCAATTCCTAATGGGGCTTCATCCCCGAATTTCAAACATTGTGAGATGTCGATCCCAAAAACGTTAAACGAAGCTATAAGCTTCGCTATTTCTGAGGAACGCATACAGCAGACGCTGTACAGACGGCCACAGACCGAGCAGAAACCCACTAAAGCGGCAATAATAGATTCAAGGCTGGCCCTTCTAGGCAGAACTTTAACGCGCCCTTCACTCCTCAAAAGCCTTTTAACAATGCAACGCAAGGTAACTCAAATCTATATTGCCGTTATTGCAAAACGGTCGGTCACGAAATATCCAACTGTAGGAAAAGCGAGTATAACAAAAATCGATTCAAGGTACCACACAATCAACCTCAGCAACCGTATAGACCCAACCAAGGCCCTTACCTCCACCTGCACCTCAAAGGGCAAATTTCTTAGAACAACCCGACAAAACGACTAGTCGTCTCGCCCCGGTGTCGTTCGAGACCAAATATAAAAATCGACACCCTAATAAATCCAAATCAAAATCCAAGTGCAACCAACCGACAGGGTAACCAGCCCCAGACCGACGGTTGACACTCCGTTATTCTAAATCCGAGTGCAACCAATCGACAGGGTAACCAGCCCCAAACTGATGGTCGACACTTCTCGAATTCAAATCCGAGTGCAACCAACCGACAGGGTAACCAGCCCCAAACCGACGGTCGACACTCCGTTATTCTAAATCCGAGTGCAACCAATCGCCAGGGTAACCAGCCCCAAACTGACGGTCGACACTCCTCGAATCCAAATCCGAGTGCAACCAACCGACAGGGTAACGAGACCCAAACTGACGGTCGACACTCCGTTAAAATTGATCCAGAGATATATGAAGTCAATCTCGATACATCAAAGAAAATGCTCCCTCATGTCATCCTTGATTCGCTCTCAGCCGACATACCACTATCGCTCCTAGTAGACTCGGGTGCGGCAATAAGCCTATTAAAATACTCTTGCCTAAAAAGCAACATAAAGCTAACTAAGGAGACAGTCAAAATAAAGGGTATAGATAGACCCCGGCGAGGAACCAACCTTGACGGAGGGCCATCTTCAACTCAAACTCTATGTGCCAGAAATTAAATCCAAAAAATATTTCATTCATAAATTCGTTGTAATTAATTGTGTGTGATTAATTCCTGGATTAGATACAGAGCATTCTATTATTGTTTCTGTTCTAGCTGGAATAAGGTACGTGGGGTCAGAGAAATGTTATCTGAATTCAGGTTTCCCTATTCTTAAAACGTCGCGAATGTGCTTAAAAGGTCATGACGTCATTTCAGTCAGAATTCAGATTACATTTCACTTTTTTTTTTTTATACAACAAGAGTGGCAAACAAGCATTAAGAGGCAATATCGGCTATGGGACTGTACCTGAACTCTCGGGACCAATAATCTGTATAAGAGGGCATATCTACAATACCCATAAGTAAATTTATTGCAAAAAAATCTTTTATATCCTCGATGGTAACATTCAACGACTTGCCAGTTATTTGAGTAGAATATAAGTTTGTTTCTTCTGTAATATAGTCTAGAATATCATTCGTTACAAAGGTGGTAAAGTACTCGTAAGGAGTCTTAGAACTGTCTTCTAATGGAAAATTATTAGTCTCTGTTTCAGCTCTATGTGCAAATTTATGTCGAGTCCATTGAAAGTTGAGTGACGGCATTTTAGGTCTTGCTAATCTTGAACGTGCGTGCGAACGTATTATCAATCTGGGTAGTCGAACTTTAGAGCGAGTTGAATTCAACGGAGATCCAGGAAATGATGGAATGGCTGGCGATTGCGGGATGTGTGGTAAAGACTGTGAAGATTGCAAGACTACTGGAGATGGTGGCTGATTTTGTTGACATGGTGTCAAAGGAGAGGGTTGCAACGGAGATGCACTGACCGCTTCTTGAACAGGATCTATTTCGTCATCAGAGAAATTCAGGTTTTCCAGTGATGATGGTAATGAAGGCGCAGGTGACGAATCATCGTCTACCCTACGTAAAAATGGAAAGTCCTGCATTTTATTTCCAGACTCAGATGATTCATCGTCTGTTTGAATGTCTGCCCGATTTTGGAACAAGCGCGCAAATTTTTTTTGCTCTTGCGAAAGACGGTTGTACATCTTCATGCAAAGCAACGTTCACCACAAATTCCAAATTTACCCAAGCATACATAAATATAAGGTCTGAACAAGATTTTTTATAAACCCCTTTAGTTAAAGGTAAGTATTTATTGCAGAAAAATAAATAAGGTGATTTTTTTTAGATTTTAAGTTCTAAATAACAAAAACCTCATGCACACTATATAATAAAATGATTTTTCACTTTTATATTATTTAATCTGAATAATTAGTATATTTGGCAGTGTGCACCACAAGATACACTTAATTAAAAAAATAAATATTAGTGAACATGGCAGTGTGCACTGCGAGATACATATCATTTCAGAGTTAGTTTCCAATAAAATTATTACGCTTTGACTCGAAAAATCTCTATCCTGACACTAACCCCTAACATTCTTATTTATCATGCCATGTACAATAAACACTTGATTGAAATATTATGAAGTAACCGTTACTTCAACAAACGTCAATTTGACGTAGACAGGTTCCGAAATAGTGCCACTTTTAAAAAAGTTGTAAAGTTTCGTTCCACAGATAACGTTTTTTTTAAAATGATTTTTCAAAGTTGACTGTATCTATGCAGATACACCGTCAAGAAAAGGAGTTTCAGGATGGAATGACATGTAAAGTGGAGATAAGTATTTAGCTTTTCGCCTACAAGAACGCTACACAAGAAATTTTTATTCCCTTAATCACCTAATACAAATACACCTAAATACAATACCCACGAGATTGGGGGTGGTACCTTAATAAGCTGGGTCCAAACTGCTCTTTCCAAAATTAATTTTCATAACTAAATACCATATAAATTTCATAAAAAAACCAGCTGGGCAACAGCAAGTACTTCTCCACCTTAGACCTTGCTTCTGGTTTCCATCAAATCCAAATTAATGAGGCTGATGCAGAAAAAACAGCTTTCAATGTTCCAGAAGGACATTTCCAATTTACCCGTATGCCATTCGGCTTAAAGAATGCACCTTCAACATTCCTAAGATTTATGAATATAGCCCTTTCCGATCTTCAAGGTATTCGCTATTTCGTGTACCTTGATGACATTGTAATCTACTCCCACGACCTTGAATCCCAAATCTTGAACCTTACCACCGTATTCCAGAGGTTACGCGAGTTTAACCTCAAACTCCAGCCGGACAAATGTGAATTCTTAAGGCGAGAAGTTGCATACCTCGGTCATATCATATCAGAAGACGGTGTGAAACCTAATCCTGAAAAGATAAAAGCCGTAACCCAATTTCCAACCAAAATCACCCAAAGATATTAAATCCTTCCTCGGTCTTGTCTCTTACTATCGCAGATTTATCCCTGACTTCCAAAACTGCTAAGCCTTCCAAAGAAAGAAGTCCCATTTAAATGAGAAAACCAACAGCAATTGGCGTTTGACCTCTTGAAGGAGAAACTTCCTACTGCCCCTATTCTCTGTTATCCTGATTTTACTAAGCCTTTTGTCATTACCTGCGACGCTTGAAATCACGCCAAAGGCGCAGTTCTATCTCAAGGTTCCGTTGGTAACGACAGACCAATTGCCTTTGCTTCTCGTTCTTTAAACAAAAGCGAGTGTAATTACAGCACCACAGAAAAGGAACTTTTAGCCATAATATTTGGTTGCAAAACCTTCCGTCCATATCTTTACGGCCGGAAATTTCAAATCATAACTGACCACCGACCGCTTAAGTGGTTATTTAATCATAAAGACCCGAGCAGTAAAATGCAAAGGTGGCGGTTAAAATTAGAAGAATACGAATACTAAATCCTTTACCGAAAGGGTAAATTAAATGCTGCTGCTGACGCACTCTCTAGGTTCCCAGTAAACCCAATTATAAGCAAAGAACCTTCTACCTCTAACGACGATTTCAATGCCATTGACTTAGGTCCATTCGATGACAATCTTAACTGGAACGTTAGTCCATCAAATTTACGATCTCTTCCATCTCCGCCGAACCTTTTTCCAAGTCCTTCCAATCCCGCAGAACATTCAAACATACCAAATCCAATATCTCCGACTCCTGAAACAATACAAAACCCGCTGAGTCCAAATCCTACCGTTCCCATTCCTGAAACAACACAAAATTCGCTGAGTCCTAAAGCTGAATTACAAGAAAATCTTCAAAATCCTCTTACTAACACTGAAACCTCTTCTCCGAATCCTGAAACGATAGACCCCTTTCCGACATTGCCTGGAATGCCGATGATTATTCTAATTTCCTGAAACAAATGGCTACGACAAATAAAAACTTTAATACGAATCTTGAAGAACATAACGAAAGCTTAACTAAAATAGTGAAAGATAATTATATTCATTTACAAAACTCGATTTAAATAATAAAGAGTACTACCTTTTGTATACTAAAGTCCATCATTTTGATGATTCCTCATACAAAGAAATATACAACGTTCTAAAATTAATAAGAAACGAATTTACACTTTTAAGCAATATAAATGAAATAGCTATTTCTGATTTCAAAAGTCCCTATGAAAAACATGGGTGGGAACAAACTATATAAACAATAACTATTTATAAAAATCTACAATATTCTTACTTACCTTTTTCACAATACCAATATAACGGAACACATATACCATAACAATATTATATTTCCCACTCCTACTGAAATAAAGAAGATTTTACGAGAAAATCATGATATACCAATCGCAGGTCACCTGGGGACCGTTAGAATGCTGAAAAGAATTAAAGAAAGATATTATTGGAAAGGTATGCGCTCAGATATAGTCTTATGTGAAGAAATGTTAATCTTGCCAGGAAAACAAGGCACTGAGGAAAACGAATCGGAAAACGAATCGCCAATGCAAATTACTACCACTTCTACCAGCCCCTTTTGACAAGACAATTTGGTATCAATCATCCAAAACAAAAAAATCTTTTTAACCGTCGTCCATCACTGCTACTCTTATCAGGAAAATTCGGAAAAAAAACTGAAGAAAGTAATTATGAATGTCATCACGAAGAAGCAGATACAAGGATTATTTTTCATGCTTCTAAAGCGGAACCAGGCTCAAGAATTTTAATTAAAGCCTCTGATACTGACGTTTTGATTATTTTGTTAGGAAATATGCACAAACTTATCGAATCAGAAATTTGGCTTGCCAGTTCAGCTACTAAAAAGAGTAATAATCAAACTGTTGATTGCATTAATTGCACCGATTTAGCATTGGAGTTAGGAATTAAATTATGCCAAAGTCTCGCAGCCTTCCATGCATTTACTGGTTGCGATTACACGGCTGCATTTTACAATAAAGGGAAAGTAAAACCTTTTCAGCTATTTTCGAAAAATTAAAAATATCAAACAGTTTTTGCATCATTAACAGATCCTGCTGATATTTTCATTGATGAAAAAATGAAGATCGTTCAAGAATTTACGGCTAGTATGTATGGTATTAGGAACTGCACCAGTGGGAATGATGCGAGACATCGCATTTTTATGAAAAATTACTCTGCAAAAGAAGACGGCGAGCAATTTAAAAAAGAAATAAAAGGCTTCGACTCCAACTCCATACCACCATGCTGGATATCATTAATTCAGAAAATTTTACGAACTATTTTCGTAAATTCCATGTGGCTTAATGCAACGGATCCAATTTGCGTGAAACTTCAGCCTGAGAACTGCGGTTGGTTCTTAGATGAATATTTAAAACCAGTAGGATTCATTGGGGACCATACACCTTTAAAGATAGAAGACATTGTCGAAAGAATTGAAACAGAGAGTGATGACAAAGAAGTTGGAGATCTGAGTTATATGTCTCGGAACCGGAATAATTAAAAAAAAAATTGTATTTTTCATTTTTTACAATAAATAAAATTTCTTTTTATATATCCTCACGCCTTTCCACAAGGGTACCCGAAGGTGTAGGCAGAGGTGTATAGGTAATTCCCACACACCCACTTTCCGCCAGAGGTATATTAGGTGCCAACGTGACAGATGGCGAGTCCATCGCCGTTACTCAAGCACGACTATACATAAGCCTTTGAATTTCTTCTCAGACGTATGCAGGTTTCCTCTCGATGTTTTCCTTCACCGTTCAGCTCGTGGTGTGACTAATCACTGTACTTAAGTTCAGAAAAACTCATTGGTACAGTCGGGATTCGAACTTGCGACCTTTGCGTCGCAGGCAACTGCTCGAACCACTCGGCCACCACGGCACCGCAATAAAATTTCTTTTTAATTGTTATTTTTTCCTTTGTCTTCTAATAATAAAGATAATAATAAAGACATAATCTCTGGTTGTTCTCATCTTGCTAACGGTGAGTACTTACACAGACACAACCAAGTGGCCAAGATCATACACCAACAACTTGCTTTGAAGTATAACCTTGTGGACTCGGAGGTGCCGTACTACAAGTATTCGCCCGACCCAGTTCTAGAAAATGGTCATATCACGTTATACTGGGATCGATCTATCAACACGGACAGGTGCATAACCGCTAATAAGCCGGATATAGTGCTGATAGATCGATTAGAGCGCCGCACAATGATTGTGGATATTACTGTTCCGCATTATGGGAATCTCGTGAAAGCGGAAAAAGACAAACAAATAAAATATTTGGACTTGGCTCACGAGATTGTCAGCATGTGGGATGTGGACTCTGCAATCATTGTGCCGATAGTAATAACGGCCAATGGCCTAATGGCAAAGAGCCTCGACCAACACCTCAAGAGGCTCTCGTTAGACAGTTGGATCAAGTGCCTGATGCAGAAAGCAGTACTGCTCGAGACGGCACGTATTGTGAGGAGATTTCTTTCTCTGGGACCCTAACCACCGGTACCTTGGACCCTGATCCCGATACCGATGGACCCCTATATTTTATATTTTTAAATATTTTTTTTATATATATTTAAAATGTGATCTATAAGATGTATTTCAAATAAAGAATAATAATAATAATAATAATAACGATAAAATTTGCAAGATTAGTAATATATATGTATTACTGTTACGAGCTGGGGTTCGGGATAATTTAATGATAGCCGGTTGATGCACTTAAACGACACTTTATTCTCTAACACAGTGTTTCCGCCATTTGACGAAACGGAACGCGGCGCGCGCGCTTGCCGGTTAGCCGGTGACATTTTGAAAGTGACATTACAGTTAGTTCGAACCCCGAGCCCGCGCGCATGAACTCCCGCCGTGTGTGCGTCTAATGGCTGCCATACACGTTAGGGTTTGCATGATGGTTTTAGCCTTGCATGCATAACCGACAGGCAAACCCTAGCGTGTATGTGATTAAACTGTACAGTTATCTGCGCATGTACATGCAACCAAGCAAATATCAAAATTGATATTTTATGCCGCTCGGTTACGTTTGTGCGCAAGCATAACCGAGCGTGTGTGGCGTCCGGCGAGCTTGCCTGCACAGTTCTCAGTTTTTTATTGTGTGCAAGGGTGGATGGTCGCGCGCGCGCACCATCGCGTCGCTTCGGAAATGGCGAGTCGCAAGCGCAATGCCATATTAGAAGAATTCATAGAAATTTATAAGTCGGAACCTTGTCTTTGGCGCGTAAAATCCAAATAATATCACGACAGAGATAAACGATCGGCAGCAATTGATAACTAAGCTCAAGGAATTGGAGCCTACTGCTACAAAAGATGATGTGATTAAAAAAATTAATACGTTACGTAGTAACGTAAGACGAGAGAAGAAAAAAAACGATGAATCTGTGAAGTCGGGAGCATCATCTGACGACATTTATACACCAACACTGTGGTACTTTGAATTATTCGATTTTATTGAGATCAAGATGTTCCTCGCAGCTCGCGATCTAACATTTCGGATATTGATGAGAATGATTCCAATGTAAGTATAAATTAGTGAATTATTTATTTTATTATTTATATTATTTATTTTTAATTATTTATTAATTATTTATTATTTATTTATTTATTTTGTAATTTATAGGTACAGCCGACCACAAACAATTACACTATCAATACCGTTCCTGTTAAAGTGAGATAGGTATGGGTACTCTTGAAGGCAACTTGTTACGCTTGATGTGTGGTCGTCTATAACCTATGTTTTTTTGCAACGTAGTTCATAGCTTTACAATGTAGGTAGGTACCTCATTGATTTACTACCGACCGTAGATAGCACATAACGCTGGAAAAGTGAGCCGATAGAGGACTGCTTCGCGACTCAAGCAGTCCCTGTTCCGTAGTGTTATGATTTGTAATTTATAACTTTATTAACGAATTTAAGTGGATTATAAAAATTTAATATGGCAACTCCGATGACGTGATCTGACAAGATGGCGTGGACGGTTGTAAAAAAATGAGTGGGGACTGCTAGTCGTGCGGCCGACGTGTCAAGTTGTCTACAGTAGTTTACGTAAAATTTGTAAAAGTCTTGAAGTTTAAATATTGCTGTAATATGGACCTGTTATTGTATTAGTAAAAGATGCGATTACTGGATGAGTTTCTTGCGCCGTTTCTTCTCCCAGCCAAAGTCGCCATTTATTTCCGAAGCGTTGGTAGTGTATAGAATCATATTAGATTACTGGGAATAATGAATAAACGTGAGTAAGTAACCCATTATATGAAGTATCATTTCAGTAGTGCGTGATTAGCACGCGGCAAGTAAGCATGCCCAAGTGCGCATTCAAAATTTTTTGAGAATAGCCTTAAACGGCGAAAAAATGATGGGATTTTGTATAGGTCGGTAGTAAATCAATGAGGTACCTACATAGATTGTTACAAAAACAACTCTTAAGCGGTGAGGTTGCACATTTATTCATCAAACAATATTACTACATAAAAATAAAAGAAATATATCACATTTCAATGTAACTATCCTGCCAAGGAACTTTGCCTTCATTGACAAAGTAAGTTTGGTATTCTAGTCTGACTTTTTTTGCATCATTCAGGACATTTCCTCGATTCTGTACTTGTAAATTTTCTATGTTTGAACGTGTGGTATCATAACCCGTAGTAACAACGGTTCCACTATCCACATTTTCTCGATAAAAACATCTTGGAGGTGCATATGAATTAGGTGTGTGCTCCATTAGAAAGTTGTGCAAAACGCATGTAGCCATTACCACTTTTTCTATATTGTTCTGTTCTAAATTAATTTGAGTATGGTAAATGCGAAATCTTGATGCCAGTATGCCAAATGCGTTTTCAACTATTCTTCTTGCGCGAGATAATCTATAATTACAAATTTTCTTTTCATAGCTGCTCAAATCCGCTTGACGATATGGTTTCAGCATGTCGGGTCTCAACCGGAATGCATCATCAGCAACAAATACATATGGCAAACACCTTGAACTGTGTTGAATCGGTTCGGAGTTTGGAAGATTTAAGTGTTTCATTTGTAGCTTTTCAAAAAACTTTGTATTCAGCAAAACACCTTCGTCGGAAACTCTTCCATTTGTACCGAAATCTGCTAATAGAAATCGGTATTTGGCATCAACTATTGCCATAAGAACCATGCTATGTCGTCCTTTGTAGTTGTAGTAATAAGATCCACTATCAGAAGGTGGAACTATGTCAATGTGTTTCCATCGATGGCACCCAAGCAGTGAGGAAAATTCCATCTCTCTTCGAAAAGTTGAGCGATTTCTTTCCATTTATCAGATGAATCTGGAAACTAAATAATAAATATTATTTTGTATTGTTATAGGATGCCGAAAACTCTACTGAAAATACCATAGATAATACTACGGATAATGCTTCTGCTAATGATGATACAGCGAATACAGACGATAATACGACACCTAAGAAGACTCAATTACCTACTAGACCGAGAAGAAAGAAAACGACAGAGCAAGATCAGTTAGCCACTGACATATTACTATCCGTGAACAACCATTTTAAGCGTCCTGCTCCTGCTTCAGCACCAGAAGATTGGTACGATCTTTTGGGAAGATCTATCGCAATGAAATTAAGATCATTAGACAAGCGTCAACGCTTGATTGCGGAGAAGATAATTAACGACACCCTGTTAGATGCCGAAATGGGAAATTTTAATACCGAAGCAATTCTGAATCGTCGAAGTTTAAATTTTGTTTCTTCACCAACTCCTAGTCTCTCACGAACTCCAAGTCCTTCGCCCTCACTAGTTCAACAATATTATACATAACCGCATACTCACACCGCTTCTGTTGTGCCCCAAATTCAACCCTGCGTATCTCCGATACAACAATACAACACTCAACAACAAAGGTACCCGATTTCTTCTGTGCCGCAAAGTCAGCCCTGCACATCTCCGATTCAACAATATAACACTCAACAACAAACTACTTCTGCACCACAACGTGAACTACATGAAGAATTTGACACACAACAAACAACAGCAACATTTTATTCAAATTTTAATTCAGAATTGATTTAAATTATGTAATTGGTTAATTAAACTAAGTATTAAAGTTAGCTAACGATTCGAATTTGGTTTAAATTATTAACTCACCTGTAGATAGTCCTCTTTCAGAGCTTCATAAATAGCATCACATGTTTCTGGTATTATTCGGCCCAAAGCCTGAGGTGATATAATAGCAGAGTATTTAAGACACTCGTATGTCCTTCCCGTTGCAAGATATCTTAATGTTACTGCTAGTCTCTCATGTGCTGATATTGCTTTCCTCATAACAGTATCTAGTCTTTGTATTAACGGAGTGATCAATGATAACAGTTTCAAATAAAGTTTTTCATCCATTCGTAAATAAGTTTTGTAATCTGTAGGTGTAAATCTCAATTCATTTATCAATTTTACGTGAGAGAACAGCTTTCTTTTTAATAACCAGCGTTTAGACCATTCAGTGCGATCTCTTTATCTTTTTCTGTTCTGTAGAACGAGTGTTAAGCCAAGTACAGCTATCACATCGTCCTCGTCCATTGTTAGGCTATACCGTACACAGTAGTATAGATACACACACCGTCCTACACACACCGTCGCGTAGCTCCAACTATCCTTTGAACAACAACTGAGAGTTTATGGCAAAACTGTGCATGCAAACTCTAAATATGAAACTCGGTTATACCTGTCGGTTTATACATGCAAGGCTAAAACGATCATGCACACCCTAACGTGTATGGCAGCCATAACTCTCGTTTGATTCGATCCCCGCATAACCCTCATCGCGCATCACTACTCATATTTCGGCTTGATACCTAGAAACTAGAAACTTACATAGACTTACGGCCGGTCTCAATAACTTACTTACATTTAAACCCAGATAGTTATACAAGATAAACAGTTATAGGTTATCTATATGTTACTGTCGTCTCAACATTGAAAACTTCGCGAGCTTATCGAAGATTAGAGATGGATAGGCCTTCTATCTCCAGTAAGTGCATCCCTCCGAAACGTTTAGTTTTTGCATTTCGAATTAATGACGTCTTGTTGTAATATAATCATTATATATGTTCTTTTTTGTTTTTATTATATATAGTTATTTTTCTGTATATTTTAATGATTATTTGTTACATAAACATATAAAAAATTTGCGGATTGAGTAAGTTAAATTATGATAAACTACAACTTCAGAAGCTTTAATAAAAACGAAACGCACATTAGGTAAAGCCCTGTTAACGTTTGACAGTTTGACGCTATTGGCGGGATTTTATCAGTTTTTTTTAGGAAGACTAAAAATATGTCTCAACAATGCACCGTAAGTATTCTGCCCTGATTTTATGTTTGTTATAATGACTACTCTGTACAACATGGTAACTTATTGTCATCTAAAGGCTGTAAGTTCGCGTCAAAATGTTTTCTTTACTTATTGTACTTTGTTTTCAGATGAAGTCAAAGCCCCTTGGAAAGGACGAAGTGCTTTTCCTGCTGGATCTAATATCCAAACAGAAAGTTATTACTTCGAAGGCTACAAATGCCTCAAATAATAAATTGAAGGAGGATGCATGGAAATGTATAGCGCAGGAGTTCAGTGCAATGGCGGGAGAAATGCGGCGTCCTGAGCAACTGCGTTTAAAATGTGAGAATCTTAAAAAAGCAGCAAGAAAACGAAGTGCCATGATTCGACAAAACAATTTAAAGGTATAGGAACTTTGTTAATGTGTCAAAATAATAATTTAAAAAAATGTAAGTGTTCCATAATTGTAGATGTGTCCATCGTAGTCAACCTAGTGCCCGTTCGATTGTAACTTTGTAAGTTCCATTATACAAACTACACAGACCTATAAACATACAGATTTTCTGACTACCTTGTTCTCGCATATTTTCAAACATAAAGCATTGTATTATGATACTTGCAATATCCATTCATTTTAAAAGAGTAACTATGGAGTTTCTTGCTGGTTTCTCTCCATAGAAATCGACCAAAACGAACTGGTCACAAACTGTCTAGACTATTCATAAGTGCCTATACAATGGCCTATGTGAAATAAATACTTTGAATTTTGAATTGTACCCAGAGACATTATTTATAAAAAAATATATTGTTTCCAGACTGGTGGTGGAAAAATGTACATTCCTCCAGATGACACACTGGACCGTGTAACATCTATGCTTGGATCTACATGCAGTGGGTTCACTGTTGAGTTTGGTGGTGATGGAGAACAATCGGTGCTCATACCCAAATGTGTAGTGGATTTTCCGGACCTACAACCTTTGCCAGAGTTATCACCAGTTCAGGAAGGGGCTAGTATTGTTTTTGTATCGGGTGGTGTTGGTGGTGATGACTTAGAACCAGCTTGTAGTGGTGGGGGTGGTGATGGAAATGATTTAAATTTTGCACCAAAACAATTTATTTTTAACACTCCTAAAAACTCCTGTAAGTTCTTTTTTTACTACTAATTCTGCTAGCAATTCTGCCGAATTTCACTCAGGACTAGTGTAGCTTTCACACAGGAAAGAATTTTCAAAATTAAAACTGTTTAAATTTATTGAATTAAATTAATTACAATAAATAATTACAGTAACCAAAATTTATCTCATTGTAATATTGATATATATGTACAAAACAGTATATTTATATCTACATATAAGATATATATATAAAATATATAATAGTAAGCGGCGACTATGTCACATGCATGGGTGAAAACACAGGGTGCAACTGGATTTTTATAATTTGATATCTCTATTAAAAACTGTGTGTATGTTATTGATAAATCGACGGTCCCTACGTACATAAGGACATGTCAGAAATGTCATTTTTTTTATTGCATAATTGGGTTTAGATATTCCAAATACACATACCTATATTTATTTATTTTTTTATATTACATATTTAACTTCATTTACAAATCGTATATGAGAACAAGTATTATATTTACAACGAATAAGTGTTGTAGATGCGGATATCTATACATATCGTTTCGTACGGTGTTTTAAAATGCGCGCCACCCGGTGAGAACGCGGTCTAGTCTGACATAACGTCATTCACGGCGGGAGTTCCCCAATAAGACGTGTCTATTGCGTGTTCGCGTGGACAAATATTAATGTTTTGATACAGTTTAGATTTAGTGGTGTGTTTTTCAGTTATACGTATTAATATTACGTGAAACAATACTGTAAAAATGAATAACAGTAGATCAAAGTTGTTGGTGGACATTGCAAACTCCAGAAATATTATTTTATGCGTTTCTGAAGCACAAGATTTAATTAATTATATCGATGAAGCTAATGAGGGTAAGTAGTAATTCAGATAAGTATAATTATATTAAACGCAATTATATTATACAAAACAGATATTAATATTTTTTTATTGTTTTTCTAACCTAGAGCAGTATAATATCAGTGTAAAAGCGGTCATATCAGACATGTCCGCGCTTACACTATGATGTGGTCATTAAACTATAATTATTTCACAAATAATTATAGTATGTTACATGCTTCTTTAATATATTATTTCCTAAATAATTATTACAAATAAAACAAAGTTGTTATTGTTATCGAAGTATATGAAGTCATGTCCTACATGTTTGTATATACGTGTAATTATTAAATGTATTTATGAATTTGTTTTCATTAACGTTTACTAATGTTTAATAAATAATAATATGTCTTCATGCCTTTCGTCAAGGATACCCGAAAGGGTAGGCAAAGGTGTTACAGCACCCATTTCCACCCAAGATAAGTTGTGCCAACGTGACAGATGGTGAGTCCATCGCAATCTATAAGGCATTACATACGTCTTTGGAAATCTTCTCAGATATTATGCAGGTTCCCTCATGATGTTTTCCTTCACAGTAAAGCTCGTGGTGTATTAGCTGTACTTAAGTTTTTAGATAAACTCATTGGTACAGTCCGGTGGGATCCAAATATATTCCTTTTTTTATTTTTAGAAACACGACCTGTAATTAGGTACCGATAAAGATCTTTCAATGGATCTTGACCATCAGCCTTTGGAAGTTTTTAACAACGAAAGACAAGTTACCGAACCACATAGTGATGGAGAACAAAACCATACATCAGCAAATTTATTATCGCAAAGTGATTTATATTACATAATTGATACAGTAGGTGAAATTTCGAATGATAGAATTGATCATAACATGCCCATTTGTGAAAATGAAATGCCACAACCAATACCTGAACATAATATTAGTAAAGAGCCGTTGGTTTCAACACCAATTCCAAGTCCATGCATGACCTTTGGGGACACTTTAAATGAATGTCACTATTTAAGCGAAAGTTCTGTCGTGTTATCTGATGACACCTTAAGATCAAGCCCGTTAGGATCCAGCGAAATGTCTGGTTCATCAACACCTCACCATCGGAAAAAAAAAACGTCAGTATGTAAAAAAGGCAATAACAAGGAACAGAATTACTAATAAATCTAACTGGCTAGATGAAAAAAGGAAGGTACTTGTCAATTTAGGCGAAGCTCATACGTCTCGATCTGGCAAGCAGCAAATGGCAAAACAAACGAGGGGACCATGTCCATCTACATGCCGATTAAAATGTTTTGTAAAGTTCGATGCGGTAGCTCGCCAAAATATATTCAAAACCTTTTGGAATCTAGGTGATCATTCGCATCAGTGGTCTTTTATTGCGTCACATGTGAAAGAAATACGAAAAAAGCAATGGACACAGGATTCAAAGAGGTTAAATGTTTATAAGTTTTTTTTACCGCTTTTGTCAGGTATTGGCCATAAAGAGAAGATTATGGTTTGCAAAACCATGTTTAAAAATACGTTTTCAATAAGTATAATCTGCCATCGACAAGCACGATAAACATATGGGTATTTGTACAAAAGAATGAGGGGCTGTCATGCAAATCATCCAACTATTATAAATGCGGCAATAAAAGAAAATGTAATTCAACATGTAAAGTGTTTTGCGTCCATAGAAAGTCATTATATGCGCAAAGACTCAAATAAACAGTATTAAGATAGTGAATTGACGTTTAAAAAAATGTACGATCTGAATACTGTATGGTGTAAAGAGCTGAATATCACTGATAATATTGCTACTTCTGTGAGGCAATACAAAGATATTGTTAACAAAGAACTAAATATAGCTTTTCACAAACCTAAAAAAGACCAATGCGACCATGAAAAACAACACCTCGCCAACTAACGATGCTACCCTGAAGCATAAGTCACACATGGATAACAAAAAACTTGCCAGGGAATTGAAAAACGTTGATAAAATTGAAGCTCAATCGAATCCATCTGATATTTGCACAGCAATGTTTGACTTCCAAAAAATAAATAACACTCCACATGGCGAAATTAGTGTGCTGTATTACAAAAGGAAACTATCAGTATATAATTATACCGTATTCGATGCTAGGCTAAAGGAGGCTACGTGTTACATGTGGGATGAAACAGTTGCTCAGCGTGGCGCCAATGAAGTGGCTAGTTGTTTGTTTTCTTTCGTTAAAAACAAGGTAAAAACTGGCGTTAAAGATTTTAGATTCTGGTCGGACCACTGTGCCGGTCAACATCGCAATCGCATTGTTTTTTGTATGTACTTGTATTGAAGCAATACATTTAATGTAGATGTGTGCCATAGATTCTTGGAAAAAGGCCATACTCAAAACGAGGCAGATAGCGTTCACGCATTAATAGAGCGTACGTCAAAAAATAAACTTATTTACACCCCAGATGAATGGTACACCCTAGTTCGCTGGGCGAAGCAGAATAGTCCACCTTATACGGTCGTAGAAGTGAACCAAGAGTTAGTTCTGGATTTCAAATCTTGTCTAGATACTAAAAACTGGATAAAAGATACAAATTCAGAGAAAATTTCTTGGAATAAGATAAGAGAAGTAAAAGTGAAAAGGAATAATCCGGACATTATTGAATTTAAGTGCGATTTTTTTTAAGAGAATTATAGAAAACTGAACTGTGGCAATAATTTGAAACTGACTAGAGGGAGAAAAAGGAAGGAGAAAGAACTTATACTTGAGAAGATGTACAATAATCCTATTCCTATCACTGAAGTAAAATATCGGGACTTGATTAGTTAATGCGATACGATGATTATCCCAAAAAAGTACCAAACATTATATAATGACCTTAAGCATAGTAAGGGAGAACAAGGTAATGACAAAGAGGGTTGTTAAATTTATTAATACAAATTTTTATTTATTATATATGTCGGAGAATACATGTGGTTAGCTTTCTCTATGGGAAGCAAACTTTGTAAAATAACTTTATTACCTACGATTAGGCTTAGACCTTGGACGGCACATGGTTGTCAACGTAGCCGCGATCACAGGACTAAGGAAACTATTGTTTAGAACTATCCCAAAAGGATGTTCGCCAGATGTTGGACAAAGGGTCCATAGAAAGATCCTTTTATAATGTTTGCCAGATGTTTGAAAGAGAGTCCATTTTTGCATTATGAGAGAAATGGGGTTTTCGGAGTAAGACCAAGATACCACAGTCTTAGCCACGGGGACGCAGCGAACAGTTGTCCTGGTGATCGCGGATTCGTTTATCCTCGCGTCTGAGTCTATCGTGTACATAACTATCATATAGTCTCGTTATGATTATCTCGACTCAGAATATCCGCGTTACCGCGAATGCTATATTATACATAATGGGTAATAACAGCAAGAATGGTAATACTTCATCGGGTTCTGTCTCGCCGCCCCGACATCAGAAGTGGGATAAGTGCCTGCTCTGAAGAAACGATCCTTACCAGGGAAAGTTCCTGGGAGAGGAAGCTACAATGGGTAAATTAAACCACATGGGTGAGTCGTTTCTATTTTGTTTCGATTCGAAGAATCGGTCAGTTTATCATCAATGAAGTTGTACAGACGGACCTACGGATGGACTCCTGAGCTACTAGACCGATTTTGGTCAGACTTGCGCGCCGTGTGCGATTTGATCCAGCTTGAGAGATGGGATAGCTTACATCTCAATTTGTAGCCGCAATATTGTTTTGTTGCGGATTGTTTGTCTATTGTTTGACAGTCGCCATTATATGTTAGCTCCGAGCAATTCTAACAGATGGCGATGTCTGTTGACTAGATTGAGTAAGTGTTTGTTTGTTTGCAATGTAATATGACAGAAACCCTGGCCACAACAACGCGCGACCGAGTCCGCTAGTTTTAATATACATTCTGAGATTTATTTAAAGTGCGATAAATTATTGATCGTGAAATTTTGAGCCATGGTTGTAAATGACATACGAAATAGTATCATTATTATTAATAACTAGCTGTGCCCGCGACTTCGTTCCCGTGGTTGTCGAAAACTAAAATGCGTCGCTTAGATAATAGTGCAATATACACGTTTCGTTCAATAAGAAGGGGGTAATGCAAGCTACGAACTAATAAAGAATTTGCGAATAAAGCACAAATACTTTATTTAATGAGGCACTTGATTATGTTAATGCTTCTCATGTACTATGTTAGCAAATATAAAAAGGTTGTTTGGGTTTCTAATACGATAAAAAATTTAATTTGAAAAGCAATGATGAGTGAGGTCTAACCCCGCAACGGATAATGTTTGCCCTTAGACTTTGTTAATAGTCATAGCGTAACGGAGGCCAACTGGGAATTGCACACGTTTGAATCAAAAAGGAAAATAATTAGGAATACTGTTAAGATTTTGGTTTCGTTGAAGATTTGTTACTTTTAGCCGAGTGCCGGTTATTGGTCCACCGACTTATTTCTTAAATACACACAATAAATTGTGTGTATTTAAGA
>JACCPG010004020.1:0-16957 GCA_016069955.1 Drepana arcuata | reverse complement strand
TACCGTGACTGGCTTTTGTTTCGAAGCGAATTAAATATCGCGGAGGATGGGAATTTTCGTCTCGGGAAGCAGCCTTCCCGACTGCCACTTTATCCTATTATTTTCTTATTTCCTGATAATGATAAAATACGAGGGTCCTAGTGGCCGAGTAGCTTAAATAATCATCTGCAAAGTTAATAGTGCGGGTTTGAAACTCGGTGAGAAATGAGTTTTTCTGAAACTTTGTGCGGTGATTTATCGCGCCATGAGCTTATTATGGTAGCCGCTTACTTAAAAGCTTAAAAAAATAGCAATAAAAAAAATGCTGAACTGTTTGGTATTCATGTAAATGGAATTTTGGTTTACAGGTGGGACTTTGGAGAACAACCTACTTTAAAGGCCTACCTTTAATTAAATCGCCTCTTTATCCACACGTTTTTGTCAATAATACTTCACTCATCCTTTCTATATTTCCAAAACGACGTACGCAACATATAAATACCTCATCAATAGCCGCCAATAAATCAGTTTTCCTCGTACTCTTTGGGACGTGAGATTACGATCAACATCTGGTGTCTCCTATCTGACATTTGGCAATGCGCCAGAGATCAACTGGTCATAAGTAGCATTAGTTCAACAGGTTGCCTTACTTGTGGTAGTCGGACTGTGATTTTTCTTATCTGAAATATATGTTATTTTTTATAATATAATGCTGCCGTGTCGAGCCGTGGTGGCCGAGTGATTCCAGTAGTTACCTGCGACACAAAGATCTCAAGTTCGAATACCGACTGTACCAATGAGTCATTCTGAACTTAATTGCAGTGATTAGTCACACCACAAGCATTACGGTGAAGGAAAACATCGAGAGGAAACCTGCATACTTCTGAGAAGCAATTCAAAGACCTATGTAAAGTCATAGTTGAGTAACGGCGATGGACTCGCTGTCACGTTGGCACATATAATATATCTCTGGCGGAAAGTGGGTGTGTGGGTCTTACCTATACACCTCTGCCTACCCCTTCGGGGACCCTTGTGGGAAGGCGTGAGGGTATATAGGACCTACTGAGCTGCTCGTTTATCTTTAACATTTTACAAGAGCCAATCAGGAAAATCAACGGCGAATCAAACTCAGTTATTTTAGAATTCGAACTCTTTTGACGATCGGTTTTCAGAAACGATAAGAAATAGGATATTCAGTATATTGTGCATCATTTAGTTTCCATCTTACACATAACTAGCTGTGCCCGCGACTTCGTCCGCGTCGCGACTTTGCTTAGTATTTATTTATTTATCCTACGTCATAACATCTACCTGCTTGCCAAATTTCAGCCCAATCCGCCCGGTGGTTTGGGCTGTACGTTGATAGATCACTATGCCAGTCAGTCATCTTTGAGTTACATAGATATGGATACATAGGTACATAAATTGTGGATTGATCAACAAACTCGAGTACAACAATGGTGCAGATAGAAAAGGGCACGATCCGTAATTGTGTCCGAACCCTGGTGACCTATTTTGTGGGAAGCCGTAGTACCTACGACCTCGGATTAATTACTAATTCCCTCACCGCGATGTTTTGTATGTTAAAGTAACTGGGCTTAACTATTTCAATCTGTTTTGATACAATGCGAAAGATTTAAATATTATGTGTTACCTTATAATGTCCCAAATGTTACCTTGGAATGTCCAAAATGTTAGCTTGATCCCGAGATTCTGTACAATTAATCTCTCTGATGGTACATACCGAGAGTGATTTATCACATCACGAACTTTGCGGTGACTGAAAAGACCGAACATATACGGAAGAGATTCTGGAGACTTTCACTTACACCGACAGCCTCGCTATATCCTCGGCCGAAGAGAGAGTGAATACATCTTAAGCTACCTCTTTGACAACACACACACACACACATATATCATCACGCCAAGTCCCTAACGGGGTAGGCAGTGGTAACGGGGTAGGCTCTTTGACAACCCTTGAATAAAGGCGTGATATTACTCTGGTGTGGCATACAGTCGTTAACATGCTTTCCATCTGTATTATTATATATCTGTATTAAAATTCGAAAGAATGGTTTAAACTGTTTTTTTAAAGTACCATATAATTGAAGGTAAGGAAGGTACATATTCACATTAATTGGATTAATTATGATAATTATTTTGTGCAATGCTTATTAAATTTAGCTTTGAATTGTAGTATTATATATTTTGTGTCAAACATGTTTGTATTTCAACATGTTTGTTTTAGTATTGTCTCTGTTAGCGACTTAAATAAATAAATAAAATAAAATAGCATTATCTGGTTAACCTTTTCAAACGGATCGTGTTTTTTTTTTCAATAAGAGGTTTTTTCGCAAATGGCAGCCCTGTTTTCATTGCAAACGTGCCATCGACAATACATAATTTAAGAAAACAATATATTCTCGATGTGCCGAAGCCGGTAATAAACCTGAAACACGTTTATATTTGGCGTAACAATCAGTACCGAATACCGCTACGCAAAGGTCAGGGATTCTTCGATCGAGTTGTTGCCACGCTAGGGCTGCCATACTCTGACGTGTCAAAAAGGATTCATACATAATTATATATATATATATATATCCTCACGCCTTCCCACAAGGGTCCCCGAAGGGGTAGGCAGAGGTGTATAGGCAATACCCACATACCTACTTTCCGACAGAGGTATATTAGGTGCCAACGTGACAGATGGCGAGTCCATCGCCGTTACTCCAGCACGATATATATTTATATTTATAATAAATGATAAACGAAAATTATAAATAATAATAATAAAAAAAATTGTGGTTCAATTCATTAAGAACGTCCATGTTGAAAGCTGAAGGAGAACTTCCTTGCGTTCGGTTTTATTTATAAATATACAAGCTGTCCCGCCCAGCTTCGCCCGGGTTAAAAGTAAAATTTACTGAAACACGATCGCAGCGCCACCTCAATTGGGTCCAATTGTGATGTAAGCTATCCTATCTTTTAAGTTAGATCAAATAACGTGACGCGTAATTTATATGTATATATTATACATACATATCATCACGCCAAGTCCCTAACGGGGTAGGCAGAGCGTATAGAGCGCCAGTTCTCTCTAGACTTACATACCTCTTTCGCTTCGTCCACATTCATCAGTCTCTTCATAAACGCTCGTCGGTTTCGAGTACGTTAACTTTCCCGTCCTTGAGAGTCCGATCTATTTGATCCAGGTAGTTGGAACGTGGCCTTCCTCTGCCTCTTCTTGCACACACTTTTGCTTTGTATATCTGTTTCGTCAATCTTCTTCACTCATCCTTTCTATGTGTCCAAACCAACGTAACATGCCTTTCTTCATCTTTACAATCACGCCCTCATTCACGCCAGTTGATTTGCGAATCTCTTCATTACGGATTCGATCTAATATCGTTACGCCGCACATTTTTCGAAGAGATCGCATCTCGACTGCATTCAAGCCATTTTCATACTTCCTCTGACATACCCAGGATTCGCTGCCATACAATAAGGTAGGTACCAATATCGCGTTGTGGACAGCAACTCGAGCATTCTTGCTCAGACTTTTACTGCCCATCAACGCCGATATGGCCCCATTCACCTTATTTCCGGCAGTTATCCTTCTTTCAATATCTTTTTCATACTTTCCATCTCGTGTGAACATGCTTCCAAGATATACAAATTCATTCACTTGTTCTAGAATTTGCCCATTTACCGATATAGCACACTCGATCACTTGTTCATCTCTTTCGAATACCAGAACCTTAGTCTTGCCAGCGTTTAGGCGCAGCCCCTTCTTTTCACATTCTTCTTTCATTATGGTAACTAGTGACTGCAGTTCGCCCTCTGATGACGCCAGTTAAACCGCGTCATCGGCGTATGGTAGATATATATATATTAAGATAAGATCTTTACAAATATTAAAAATGTGAATGTAAGTTTGTTTGTTACAGTTTCACGTAAAAACTACTTAACCAATCATCATAAAACTTTGTACACATATTCTTGGAGGTATTAGAAGTAACATAGGTTACTTTTTATTGAAAGAAAATCATTTTTACGAAAGATAAAAAAGCCGTCCACGCCGACGAAGTCGCGGGCACAGCTAGTATATAATAAATGACTAGAAAATAACCGGGAAAAAAAATTGTGGTCCAGTCCAATTCAATAAAAACGCCCACGTTTAAAGCTAAAGAAGAGCTTACTTCATAATTCCTAAATATATATCGTAATTAAAAACAAATGCTAGTTATATTTGTTTTTAATAGGTAACTTACATTGCGTCAGATCGATTGGCACCGATGGATAAGACTGGTGATTATGGATGAAGCGAAATAGGTCTGTAAGTTTAGTAACGTCTGACGATTTACTGTTACTTTATATATATGTGCAACAATGAACTCTGAAAGAGCATTGAGCATTAGAAATAGCATTTTATTATTAACTGCGCGAGCACCACATACGTGCAGGAACTGATGGCAACCCTACGCCACGCGTAAGACTGTCAGACAGTAAAGTCACACCAACTTCTTGGAGGTCTTAGTTGTATTGAGTACCTAATCAAGTAAGTACTTACCGTCTGGGTTTTTAAACTGAGTTAAGTATACCTGAGAAGAGGCAGAGGAAGACCACGTTCCAACTACCTGGATCAAATCGATCGGACGCTCAACGACGGGAACGTTAAGAGTACTCGAAACCGACGAGCATGTATGAAGAGGCTGATGAATGTGCACGAAGCGAAAGAGGTATGGAAGTCTAGAGAACTGGCGCTCTATACTCTCTGCCTACTGGGACTCGGTGTGATGATACGTATGAATGTATGAATTATGGAAATGATGTCACCAACCGCTTCTTTGTCTGAAAACATTTACTGCGCACACGATTGCAGTCGACTATCCTGCCCAATTGTGAATCTAAACCACCCAGGGATCCATGCAAACACACATAAATTACAAAATTGGTCGTGCCATCTCGAGCTTTGCAAGCCTAACGAACAACGATTGATTTTTATATACACAGATCGTATTTACATATGCTTCATTCGTACGTTCGTATCTGTATGTATATACCAACAATTGTATACACAAACATCAAATAGGTATTAAAGATGATCTTTTATTTCAGGCGTTTCAGGCATTCAGGCGTTTGTTTATTTAAACGAAAAAGATCTTAACGACATTTATTGTACAGCCTGTAATACATAGTTATGTATATATATGTTATCACGCTGAGTTCTTAACGGGTAGGCAGAGAGAGTATGTCGCGTGTTCTCTCTAGATTTATATACCTATTTCACTTCATCATAGGTACTACCTTCACTTCTCTGCATATTCCTTCGAGGACCCTTATGGGAAGCCATGACGATACATCTTATATATGGACCTTCGTAAAAGTTTGCATCAAGCTTTCGTCTATCAATCGCTCTATAAGTGAGCTTAAAACGAATCTCCAAATATATCCAACTGAGACTTGGTGAAGGTCACAACCGTGAACGAGCTGACAAGGACAGGCCTTGGCCGACGATGTGCAAATGTTATATACAGGATGCCTTAGGCAATTGAACAGCTTGTAGAACATGTATACCTAACTAATGACAAAAAAGGAGGTTTCTCAATTCGACCGTATATATATATACATACATATACACATTATATGTTTAATGTGTATATGTATATATATATATATACGGTCGAATTGAGAAACCTCCTTTTTTGAAGTCGGTTAAATTTACGAAATACTTTTTAAGGTAACTTAAGGAGACTTTAAGAGAGGTAGGGCATAAAGGGTTTCCCGTTCGAATTTGGAGCTGCCCGACTGGGGCAGGAACTCCACCTTACAGAAGTCCGTAGCCAAATAACACAATTTATTGTGTTGTGTTCCTACGCGGTGAAAAAGGTTACCAGTAATGAGCTCCTTGGGGCGGGGCGAGGATTGTTATATTATGCTGACTTTTTTGTTGCTGACTTGTTATATTAGTCCCATTTTGCTGCCAACACAGTATAACTCTCCGAAAACAGAATGGCAACTAATGTATGTGTTCACATAAACATCTGTTGTTACGATAAAATGAAACATGTAGACTGTAACTATGTTAAAGTAAAGTAACCTTAATAATTATTTTTTAATCTTAGGTATTAATAGTTTCTGAAAGAAACGCCATAACACAGTGTTTCGAAGTGAGTATCATTCCTTTTAATTATATTGTTTTATTGCATCGTCATGAGGATATATTTCACAATACCCTATAACTTAAAGAAGCCAATTGTTCTAGTTTCTGAAACACCCTGTGTTTGTTGTGTCTAGACCGCTTAATATAACAGCTTGCATACTTTATGAGGAGATCATTACAGGTCATTGTATTTGCGCTTCTTAATCGAGATTGTCTGTATTGTCCCGTACTTACGACATTAACACATTTAACCACATAAAATATGTAGCATGTAATATATTCCACACAGATTGACCTAGTCCCAGATTAAACAAAGCTTAATAAAGTTATTCCATGCAAATCTATGCAAAATTTCATTCAATTCCGTACAAGCGTTCTTGCGTCTATACATTCATCAAACATCTATACATTCATACGCACAAACTTTCAAATTTATCAAATTACTAGCTGACCAGCGCAACTTCGTCTGCGTACCTAAGAGAGAGAGTTTTTTAAGTAATGAATCTTCCGTGAATTTAAAAAGCATTATTTTACGATGAGATATCGCAGAAACAAATAAAAAAATCTGTTCGCTGAGTTCGACTGTTCCGTGGTGAGTCGACCACGCGTCTGTGTTGCGGGGTTATTTTAACATTATGATATCTATCTCGTAAGATGTTGATTGAAATCAAGTGATGGCAAGTCTATTGGTCGTAGCGTGATGTTATATAGCCTAAAGCCTTCCTAGAGAAATGGACTATCCAACACAAAAATAATTTTTCAATTCCAACCAGTAGTTCCTGAGATTAGCGCGTTCAAACAAACATACAAACAAACTCTTCAGCTTTATAATATACTAGCTGTGCCCGCGACTTCGTCGGCGTGGACGGCTTTTTATCTTTCGTAAAAATGTTTTTTTTTAATTATCCTATGTTACTTCTAATACCTCCAAAAGTATGTGTATAATGTTTCATGATGATCGGTTAAGTAGTTTTTACGTGAAAGCGTAACAAACAAACTTACATTCACATTTATAATATTACTAGCTTATGCCAGTATGTAGTCTATGTCCTAATTCTATGCATAAGCCATCACCATTAAAATTTTCAGCAAAACTGCTTTTTAATCTGTCGTAAAATATATATTTTTTCAATAAATAGTATCCTATGTTATTTCTAATACCTCCAAATATATGTGTAAAATGTTTCATTATGATCGGTTAAGTAGTTTTTACGTGAAAGCGTAACAAACAAACTTACATTCACATTTATAATATTAGTAAAGTAAGGAAGTATAGCTAGTAATGTCACTATGTCTGAATTTTATACATTTTGCAAATAAGATAATTTTCGCACATCTGTCAAAATAACGATAGCAAGGTTGCAAGTCCACCTTAAGCCAAGACTTAAAGATTAAATTTCAAGCTCATTGCCATGTAAGTTCTCTCAAAACTTTGATTACGTTTTGCCAGTTTTGAGGCACTGGACGGTGCCTTTAATTAAGGCTATTCTTGGTGTAGTCATGTTAAGTTGTAGGCCTGTCGTTTGTCCGTCTACATGTCCTTACTTATGTAGAATATAATTTGGCGTACTTATAGGTACTTACACTATTAAGTTTTCCTATTCAAAACTATATAGTGTAATAAAACTACTTATAAAGATTCTACATATATCTTATATTCTATTTTCACGCCTTTATACAAGGGTTCCCAACGTGGTAGGCAGAGGTTTGTAGTAGGTACCCGTACACCCACTTTTTGCCAGAGATATATTTTAGATGCCTTGCCAACGTTACAGACGGTTTGTCTCAAGCACGCCTATTACATACGCCTTAGAATTTCTTGTCTATGTATGTACGTATGCATGCAGGTTTCATGTAGGTAGGTCTTTAGGGATGACTCAGCGGGTACATTTTACAACCTGGACTTCCGCAGAAAGAAGCACAGTGTTACCCTTTCCGTGACGTACCATCGAAATCTTATTAAAATAGAGAAAAAAATATAGGTCCATAGACGTTATCTACAACTATTCCTGAAGCATTATTGAATATAGCATTAACAGAATACACGTCATAGTAGGGCTCTGTTTAAAGCCAAATAAATGGAGATACATTCTTAAATTAATTAGCCTATGCTTTTAGAGAATACGTTAGTCCTTACTTTAGCACTAGGCAGTATGACATCTACTCATTATTTTCATCTTTGGCGTTGTTGATCCAATAAAGTGTCTGGGAAAGGTTTTCGGTGTAAGCTAATTGCGCTTAGTTTTCTGATTTGCGTACTATATTTAAGGTTCCATTTTAAAAGAAAAATCAACGGTGTAGACAAAGAGAATAGGGCGCCAGTTCTTTCTAGACTTACATACCTCTTTCGTTTCGTCTAATTCATCAGTCTCTTCATACATGCTCGTCGGTTTCGAGTACTCTTGACGTTCCCGTCCTTGAGCGTCCGATCGATTTGATCTAGGTAATTGTAGCGTGGTCTTCCTCTGCCTCATCTTGCATACACTTTCGATTTTCATATCTGTTTCGTCAATATTTCTTCATTCATCACATCTATATGTCCAAACCAACGTATCATTTTCCTTACAATTATTACTTATAAAACTAGCTTACCTTACCTTTACTGTGTACTGAATGTTTTTTAATGAATCGCAATGCAGTTGTCGTAAATGAAAACACGCCGCTGCCTGCATTAAAGGTACCTACTGGCATGTAAATCCGCGTGTTTCGTGCTGTCATTTTAATTAAATCTGAAGGGTTCATTACCCTTCGATGTAGGTATAACTTTTTCTTCAATTTTTTATGTTCCGAACAATTTCAGTTGACGTCAAAGTTTGACATAGCGAAATTGACACAATACATTTTTGTTTACTACTAATAATAATAATTATATAAATTTGTTTCCTATCAATGGGAAAAGTTGGTATTACCCACATACTAATGCTTACCCCTTCGGGGAACTTTGTGGGACGGCGTGAAGATATATATAAAAAATTACTGAAGTAATCTGACGAAGTGTTTTTAGGTAATGGTCACCATACCACACCTCTTATTACCAGAGGGGTATATAAAAGCAACGATGCTTTATTTATGTAGGGCGTGAGTTATAAAAATGTACATATATATGTATTAACCTATCGCTCAGTCAACCTAACGCTTAAAGACGGGAACGCCAAGAGTACTTGAAACCGGCAAGCATGTATGAATGTGGACGAAGCGAAAGAGGTATGCAAGTCTAGCGAGAACTGGCGCTCTATACTCTCTGCCTACCCCGTTAGGGACTCGGCGTGATGATATGTATATGTGACCTCATATTCAAGTAAATAAACAGCACGGGAATATGAATTCCCTTATAATTTTGATTCGTAATACATTAATACGAATCCACTGGACCGTTCAGGGTTTCCCACAAAGAACAATACCCGTATTGAGGGCGTTAGGTTGATTGGCTAGCAGCGTTTAGTCGTTATTGTCTGACATAACAATGACAACGTACTAATCGGTTAAACAGTAACATATGTAGTACATTGAAGGCGTTTTAGTTTAATGGTCAGAACTCGTGACTGTTTTAAGCTTGAGGTTGCGGGTTCAATTCCCGCTGGGGTGGATATTAGTGTGATTAATATGGATACTTGTTCTATAGCCTTGTTTAGCCACCTTTATTTGAGTTGGTTAAAATGAAGGCTCTTCCTGGCATGCAATATAAGTTTACATGCCAGGAAGAGCCGCGGTAGAGGATAGTAGTGAAAATTGCGACTCGAGCCTTAGTGGTCTGTACCTATGAGCTTTTTCTGAACTTAAATACAGGGATCATCCACCACATGGCCTTTGGAAAACGTGAGGAAGCCTGCGTACGAAAATGAATTCGCAATATGTCTCGTTTACACCAATCTTTACATAACCCTTCGAGGCATTTGTGCAAATGCGTGCCTCTCTTCACGCCTTGCCACAAGGGTCCCGAAGGCATAATTAGAAGTGTGTGAACACGCCCTCTTTTTGCCAGAGATATATTGAGGTGCGAACGTGTGAGTTGGTAAGTCAATGGCCGTTTCTCAAGCAAGGCTAAACGTAAATTTTTCAGGCTTAGACAGCTCCTTTCGATTTTTTACTTCACTATAAAGTTCGTGGTGTGACGCTGGGAAAAAAATTATAGTCGGGATTTGAACTTGCAATCTTTGCGTGGCAGGTAATCACCATATGTATAACGGAGAGTGTTCTGCACAATATTTCGACATGATGACCACTTCCACCTTCTAACACCGCAAATCTCGCCATCGACGGGGAATTCATCCCCATACCTTGGAACCCCAAATGTCTCGCACTGCCAAACGTGCTCGCACGGTCCCAAAGGAGTTTCCTTCCGCGAACGCTCAGGCTGTGGAATGAGCTCCCCGTTGAGGTCCCCTAGAGAGTACAGCATGGAGTTCTTCAAGAAGGGTTGAAAAGATTCCTGCAGGGTCGGCCACGCGCGAGTGATACCCCTGGTGTTGCAAGCGTCCATAGGCGGCGGTAACCGGCTACCATCAGGCGGACCGCATATTTGTTTGCCACCCATGTGGTATAAAAAATATGTCCTTATATATGGTATGGTATGGTATGGCCATGCCACAGTTGCGTATATCTATAGTAATATAATGAGGTCGATCCATAGTACCAGTAATTGGCACAGACACGACGGGAAGCCCCACAGGTACCGTCAGTCACGATATTTGATTTTTTCACATCACGCCTTACTGGTCTCGTCGCATGATTTTTTTCAGCGGTTATCTAGAAAGTGAACTAAAATAATAAGTACCTAAATAAAATTTAAGAGCTTAAAAATACGATACTATACTTAACTAATGAATATCTCTAAGCAAAGAAAATAACAGAGTGGTGATCGAGTAGTTTCATTAGTATATATATATATATATATATATATATAGATTTTTTTTATACAACAAGGTTGGCAAACAAGCATACGGCCCACTGTGTTAGCAGCATAATGGGACTAATGCTCTCCTCTACTGCCAACACAATGTAACAATCCTCCCCCTCCCCAAGGAGCTCATTACTGGAAACCTTATTCACCGCGTAGGAACACAACACAATAAATTGTGTTATTTGGCTACGGACTTCAATAAGGTGGAGGTCCTGCCCCTGTCGGGCAGCAATAAATTTTATTATAAGGAATAATAATAATATATTTATTAAATAATAATACAATACCTATATCCTCACGCCTTCCCATAAGGGTAGAATAGGCAGAGGTATATAGTTCCCACACACCCACTTTAAGCGAGAGATATACTCGTATTTGAAGTGCCAACGTGGCAGATGGCGAGTCTACCGCCGTTACTTAAGAACGACTATACGTAGTATATTCGTCCTCTCGTATGTATAGTCGTCCTTTCTTCTCAAACGTATGCAGGTTTCCTCTACGTCATCTTTCCCTTTACCGTAAAGCTCGTGGGTTGACTTACTTAAGTTTTAAATAACTCACTGGTACAGTCGGGATTTCAAGTTGAAATTTTTATGTTAATTTTCTTCTTAGCGTTTTGTAGTTTCTGGAAGCTTAGAAGAGATCCCAAAGCCTATAATTGAATAGAAATTTCAGTACAGTCGGTTACAATATAAAAAATATAATGCTTAACGCGAGTCATGAGTGCAATGAACCCATGAGTGCTGGCATTTTCTGTAGTTCCTGTGTCAAATCCTGCTTCCAGTTTTTATGATTCATTCATCACAGTAGCATTGGTAGCTAAGAAGTTAGCAGAATACATTTCCTCTAGAGGCATTAAGATTACATGCAAGCTGCTACTGAGCCGTTCGCTGTTGATAGAAGTCGTGTCTCCGTAGATATTTTGGTGATACTTCTTAATTTTCAATAACCCCAAATAATATTTAAATAAAATTACCAGTCCAGCGCAGCTCCCTAGCTCGCGATCCAGCAACGCCCTAAGTCGAGGTCCGTACCCCACAGGGGGTGACTATAGCTGTGTTGCTTAGCACTAAAGTGCCTGGCTGGAGGCCTTGGTCTCGCCATTCCCCGGTTACTTAGCAAAAATTCCCGGAACTCTCGCTACGAGACAAAAAAAACAATAAATTACTTACCCCAAATGTTTTAAAAAAAGGTTAATTTTTAGTATTTGATTTGTTGGCAATACCTCGCCATTGGCCGGACGCAGCCGGTCGTGCCATGTTGATGTGACGCATCACTTCACCCCACTTTAGTGTTGGCTAATCCTGTAATTGGATTGCTCGAACCAGGTTCCGTTAAGGTACGGTTACACTCCCTATGCGGTTTATTTTTTTATATCCTCACGCCTTCCCACAAGGGTCCCCGAAGGGGTAGGCAGAGGTGTAAAGGTAAGACCCACACACCCACTTTCCGCCTGAGGTATATTAGATGCCAACGTGACAGATGACAACAGTGTAACTATTCATAGCAAGAGATGGACATACTTAAAATTATTACAATTTCAGGCGGTTTCAAACATATATAGACTCACCTAAAACAGCAAAGGATGTACAAAACTCACTACCCTATGGATTTGGTCAAAGGAAGTACTGAATATAAATGCATTTTTGAAGCAAAGCAAAGCAAGGCTTTCGTATTGCCTAGTCGTTTCCCTAACGTTTTCGCAATTTGCCCGGGCTAATGGCATTTTTCGAATAGAGGCAGAGGGGTATGCAATATGGGCGATGTTTGGATGTTTCCCTCCTTCCATCCACCTACGCCATTCCGTTAACAGGCTAAAAAAATCCTGACGGCTTCCCACAAGGGGTAGGCAGAAGTAAGTACCCACACTCCCACTTTCCGCCAGAGATATATTTTAGGTGCCAACGTGACAATGGTTACTCAGGCACAACTATACATACGCCTTTGAATTGCTTCTCAAACTTATGCAGGTTTCCTCTCGATGTTTTCCTTCACTATAAAGCTCGTGGTGTGACTAATCACTGTACCTAATTCAATTCAGAAAAACTCATTGGTTAAATTTTTTTGTTGCTATCAACTACTTACTTTAAGAAGATATTAATTACCCTTCTCAAAAGTGTAATAGCACCTTATTTTCGCCGGAGACATTTTCTGGTATCTACAAGACAAATTGCGAGTCGACATACGTCGTGACTCGATTTTACATACGTCATCAGATTCTTAAACGTATGCCAATGTCTTACGTTGTTTTCCTTCACATTTAAGCATTGATAAAATCACTATCTTAAAAAAAAACTACGATGAGAACCTGAGACCGATTCAGGTTATTATTTAAACCACAGTTGCAGGTACAGGACTATAGGGCAGATACACCATAGTTTCATAGCTTCGTAGACATTAATAGTATATTTCGATTCATATGTTTTTTTTAAGCTAAAGCCTACTACATAATTATTCTTAGGATTATTCCTATAGGAAGAGTTGCTTGATCGGAAATTGTTTCATGTAATGTTCTGGGCACTCACGTCAGACTACATAAAGAACCGTCATCCTTCAATGAGAGAGAGAGAAGAGAGAGAGAGAGAAGAGAGAGAGAGAATGTATGAGAAACGTAGGCATATGATAGTCTTGATATATATATATATTACGTGTCACGTTGTTTGTCCGCGATGGGCTCCTAAACTATATTTTTATTTTATTTTGCTTATTATAAAAATATAGTTTAGGAGCCCATCGCGGACAAACAACGTGACGTATATAACCGATTTCAATCAAATTTGCACAACATGTGCAGTTCGATCTAACTTAAAAGATATGATAGCTTACATCACAATTGGACCCCATAGGCGGCACTGCGATCGTGTTTCAGGAAGTTCAACTTTTTCACCCGGGCGAAGTGGGGCAGGACAGCTAGTATCTAATATACATCTAAATTTATTCACCTGATGGTAAAAATTATGACCTATATTTAGACCATTTCAACCAGGTTCATCCAGGTTAAAAGCTACCTGCGTTCCAATTTCCATCCGAATCCGGTCTGCCGTTGGCGCGTGATTGAGTGATATACATTCGTACATCCATACTCCGAACTTATACGTTCACAAGTAAGATTAAATTTCTTGCATGAAAATATTTTTCGTTGTGCAAAATAATCATTTTTTTTAAATACGCTTTTGTTCCTCTGACATGATAATCAGAGATAATAAAAATTTTAATAACTATTATTTATCTTTTTAAAATAAATAATAGTTATTAAAAATTTTATTATTTATCTTTTTTGTTTTATCGTTTGTATGTAGTTGTGTTAATTTGTTTTCGAGATTTTTCTTGCCTGTTTTCTGTTGCTGATATTTTCTTCTGTTTTTATATTTTTTTGTGTATTTTTGTTCTTCTTTATTTGTGTATTTATCTATTTCTATTATTTAATTTGCATTATTATTTGCTTGATTATTGGTGTGCTGTATTCCATAGGCTTACAGGTTATCCGGCGGTCAGTTCTAATGAATTTCCACTGATTTATCACACCACGAGCTTATGAAGCGAGCAAAGGAAGATATTGAGAGGAAACTTTCACACTATTAAGAACAAATTTAAAGTAGCATGTGTAGTCATACTCGTGAAAAGTTCTGCACCGACTGAGCACAAATGTTGACAATATACATTCCGCTTTTAGTATGTTTTTATATTCCTAAGTTAACGTGTTAACGTTTTTCTCATCCATGCAACTACATAGTGCAACCGTGAAGCGTGACAGGGTATATCTAGTATTTAATAATGGTCAAATATTAGCTGTAAACTATAGAAATATATTAAAAAAATATTAAATTAAGTCAAGGAAATTTCCATGCCTTACCGAGTCCCCGAAGATGAAGCTTATTTTATAATCACGACAATATTTATGATATTTTTGACAGAATATTAATAAAGAAACAACATACGTGTTCGAACTTCTCTTGACCAAAAATTTTTTGTATTTTTTGTATCGAGATATTTTTTGTATTTTGTTATGGGTACGACAACTTTGGGACTTTGCGCGTGTCACGGTTTTGTTCTTTGCTAAACTTTGCAAAAGTATATCGAATGTCGGAGTTTTCGATAAGAAATTTCTGTTAGAGAAACTTCGACTGTGGAACAGGAATTTATATAAACTTAGTACCATACATACATATAGAAAACAATGTATCTACCGAGAAACGCCAGCAGTCTGAAGGGTTTCTTACTGAAAAAAAACGCTTTTATGATGTTAAATCATTATCAATAATATGAGTATTTAAGAAACATTTAAGTAATTTGTTTGTTTCTCCCCGAAACTGAAACGACTGAAATGGGTTCAATACAATTCAAGTTATTTAAGATAGCGGCCCGTCATTTTTTAAACATTTTGGCTGGCATAAAAATATATTTTTTATTGCAATTAAAATAGCCTTTATTAAGATAATGTAGCATTCAAATGGTGAAAGAATTTTCAAATTCGGTCCAGTACTTTTTGAGCCAATACAAAAATACTCACATACAAATCTTTCCTCTTTATAATATTAGTTTAGATAAAGAACATAGGAAAAGCTGACGTTAAGTCACATAATAAATTACAGTTACCACCGTTTCAAAGAAAAATACCTGTCAGGATATTGGTATTAATCCATCATCCAAACTGATCTTTGCGCACTGTGCGCTTTCAAAGGAGTTTTTTTCAGCGAACCCTCAGGCTGGGCAATGAACTCCCCGTTTAAGTTACCCCTAGAGAGTACAGCCTTCAAGAACGGTGTGAAAATATTCCCGTAGGGCCCGTAACGAGGGCTACCTTCAGTGTTGCAAGCGCCCATTAGCGGCGGTAAACTCTTTCCAACGCACGGACTGAAAGGCCACCTTATAAAAAAAATTACCTGACATACGTGTTCTATTTCTAGAGGATCATTATCATCAATCAATTCGATTGTCTTCATATTCTTTATGTACGTAGCTTAGGCACATATTAACGTAGAGGGCTTAATATCAGAAGGGCTTTGAATTGTTTGCCATATACATAAAAGCTACAACGACTCCCCTGGTAGTGCAAGCGTTTGCCAATCACCACATACATGCAAATTACAACGACTTCCCTGGTTCTGCACGCGTCTATGCGTTAGTAACTGCTTATGCTTAGGGGGACCGCCTGCTTTTGCCATCATATTAAAATATGGCTTTACATATAATCTCTGGCGGAAAGTGGGTGTGTGGGTTTTACTTATACACCTCTGCCTACCCCTTCGGGGACCCTTGTGGGAAGGCGTAAGGATATATGTATTATATTATATTTAATTAATCAAGACTTTATTCAATTTATAACATATAGAAGAGACAAAGTAATAATAAATATAAACTAACTATAAATAGAATAAATGTCCCAAATCCGTGTCACGCGGAAGGGTGCCAAGAAGACTAGCGGCATTGCCACGTTGTATGGCAATGCTGATTCGCTGAGCGAAATATTCGCCAGCCCTCAAGACCAATACGTATGAACCTTTATGTTAATTAAAGCTGGCATTTTTTAAGCGATTTGTGAGGGTGGAATTGCGTGGTTGAAGTTTGTACTGTCTGAACTTCGCCCAATATTCTCTCAAGCCGGAGAGGAAAGAAAATAGTAAAGCACTTTAAAAAAGTAAAGCAATTTGTAAATATGTATATGTATTTCAAAAGTGTTTTAAAAAAAGCCATAAATCCATTTTACATCCTAGGAACCTAATATTATGTACTGTTTACATTTGTGTACCAGTATACATTTAGATTATACTAGCTGTGCACGCGACTTCGTCCGCGTGGAAGTCACATAGGGCAGCACTTTAAATCTTTCATCTAATCATTGTTTTCATCCCCTATTTTTATCTTACCCCCTGAATGGTAAAATGTATACAAACTTTGAATGTCACATTAATGTA
>JACCPG010004018.1:0-11321 GCA_016069955.1 Drepana arcuata | reverse complement strand
ATACGCCTTTGAATTTCTTCTCAGACGTATGTAGGTTTCCTCTCGATGTTTTCCTTCACCGTAAAGCTCGTGGTGTGACTAATCACTGTACTTAAAATCAGAAAAACTCATTGGTACAGTCGGGATTCGAACTTGCGATCTTTGTGTCGCAGGCAACTGCTCGAACCACTCAGCCACCACGGCTATTAATTAATAATTACCATTTATTGTAGCAAATAATAGCCAGAGCTACTCTAATATCCTCACACCTTTACAAATAAGGTCCCGAAAGGTGTAGGCAGAGGTATACACCTACTATCCGCCAGGGGTATGTTTTAGGTGCCAACGTGATGCGTATGGTTAAATGGTACGTACCTATGCTTAAAAATAGACCTTCAAAGAGCTTCGAAATTTTGGCTATCATGCTTTTTATATAGACGGACGGCTGGCTTAGTTATCATCTATATAAGAGATCCAATTTTTGAACTGACTTATCACGAAATCTCAGGAACTGTAAGGCCGATTGACTTGAAATTTGGTAGGAGTATTCCTTACGCGGTGTAGAGGTCAGCTAAGAAGGGATTTTGTGAAACTCCACCCGGAAGGTGGAGTGCAGGGAGATCCCATTTGTGAGCTTACTTATTAGGATATCTCAGGAACTATAAGGCCGATTGACTTGAAATTTGGTAGGAGTATTCCTTACGCGGTATAGAGGTCAGCTACGAACAGATTTTGTGAAACTCCATCCGCAAGGTGGAGTGCAGGGAGATCCCATTAGTGAACTTACTCATTAGGATATCTCAGGAACTATAAGACCGATTGACTTGAAATCATTGAATCAATATTGCACCCGTGCGAATCCGGGGCGGGCAGCTAGTTTCTTTATATGACACTTGAGGTCGCGTGTTGCAATTCTTTCCACAAGAATCGCTGAAGATGTTAATTTTGCGCCAGCGTGACAGATGGCGAGACCATCGTCGGTTCTATATATGTATATATACATACTTCGTATTTTATAATACTATTTTTTTACCATACCTAAATTGAGATACACGCTGGACCGTTGAGGGGCGAATCTCATATAAAATTTATTTCAAATAAGAACCAATTTCGTCCAACCACCCCAGCTTGTTATTAGGGAAATATTTAATACAATTCTGTAACAGATGCGTTCAATTATAACCCCTATTGGTAAAGTAATAAGAGATACATTTTTCTGCAAGAGTGATTCGACACAAGTATTTTCATTGCGCTTTATTGAAATTAAATGATAGAAAAAGGGAAATCTAAAATTGTTCCAAGTCGACGACTTACAGTCGGGGACACAAGGAATGCCACTGTTTTGGGAGACGTATATATTTAATTTTTTGTACAGGTAACATCTTCCGTTCCAAAATTGGAATAGCAACATACATATATGACAAAACAGATTCTATTTAGAGCGATGTGACTGAGTGGCTACACAAAGTTTGCGAGTTCGAATCCCGACTGTACCAATGAGTTTTTCTGAACTTAAGTACAGTGATTAGTCACACCACGAGCTTTGCGGTGAAGGAAAACATTGAGAGGAAACCTACATACGTCTGAGAAGAAATTCAAAGGCGTATGTATAGTCGTGCTTGAGTGACGGCGATGGACTCGCCATCTGTCACGTTGGCACCTAATATATATTTACTATATATTCTAAACTTTAATTAAAACTTAAAACTTTAGTTTTTAAGGTTTTTAAGGTTTAAAAACTAAAGTTTCGTGAGTATATATATACATATATATATACTCACGCCTTCCCTCAAGGGTCCCTGAAGGGGTAGGCAATACCCACCCAGTACTCAGTACTCTTGACGTTCCCATCCCGCTCCAACATGTACTTATATTTGGCTACATAATCGGAAACACGCTACAAAATGTAATAAATGTGAAAGTCAATCACGTCATAGCGGCTGAACAGAATTTGATTAAATATGCCATAGAGATAAATAATTAGCTGGATTAAAACCAGATATGTTTCATTACAACGTTAAGAGTACTCGAAACCGACGAGCATGTATGAAGAGACTGATGAATGTGGACGAAGCGAAAGAGGTATGTAAGTCTAGAGAGAACTGGCGCTCTATACTCTCTGCCTACCCCGTTAGGGACTTGGCGTGATGATATGTATGTATGTATGTTTCATTACTAATTAAAACATGTTTAAAACGCATGTAAGCGCGCGCTTTCGCTTTGTATAAGTATTTTCTGAGATTCCTCGATTGTACAATAGTGATAGTGTTTACAATGCATTAATTGATTTTAAAAGTGGGGTTTTGGGTTTTACCTACACACCTCTGCCTACCCCTTAGGCGTGAAGACCTCAGCATAATTCCATCTTATTTACTTCCCATAAGTTTTAGTCACTTCATGGTGAAGAAACAAACTGACGTTTTTAATTTCTAGACGTTTAAATTTACAACATAAAGTCGCCATCTTACTTAAATTTAAATGTATCTGCAATCTGCATCGAAATGTATCTTGAAACACGTGTACAATTCGAAATTCGAACTTAAACCAGTTTCTTAAATAAATTAGTAACAAAGTATAAAGTATAAAGTACGTAGAAGTGCCTTCTTTTTTTTTATTTATAAATAAAAAAAAGAAGGCACTGCTACGTACATTCGTCGTTTAAATACAACGAATTAACATTCGAAAATATATTAAAACATTTAAATTTCGAATCTCTTTTGAAACCTTTCATAAATATTAATTACGTAAAAATACTTTAAATTGTCTAGAACCTTTAATAGGGTCTAATCGGGCGGAGGTATTTCCTTAACAAGATGACGGGATTGATGGGGCGAGAATTGCCGCGGGTGTATTTATAATTCCACAACGGTAATGAGTGGTATTAATTTCAATGGAACTGCGATTGGGCGGGATAACTTGATTGTAGAATTCAAGACATCTCTATTTTTTTACGCTTTTAATGGCCGAATTTCAGTCAGTATTTTTTACAGCCATAGTTTAAAAATAGAAGTCAATTATTATTTATGAATATTGTTTTAAATTGGATTGATAATGTTATGTTCTTTAAATCAAAAATGTCCACACTAGGTAATATTGTTAATGCAAAAGTTTGTGTGTGTAAACATAGGGCTGAACAGAATTGGATGAAATTTACCACAGAGATAAATTACTAGGTGGATTGACACAGAATCTACAAGATCTACAATTCGAATAACTTTTTTTTATTCCGCGTCTTCATCCAGAATGTCTAGACTAGGGTCACTCACGGGGCACGCAGAGAGTGAAGCGCCAGTTGAATGTACTTAATGACCTCTTTCGCTCTGTCCAGTACTATCACTTCTTCTTATTCATCATAAACCACAACAATTAAACATATTCAAAGGGTCCCCGAAGGGGTACGCAGAGGCGTATAGGTAGTATCCACACAGCCACCTTCCACCAGAGATATATTTTAGGGACCAAAGTGACGGATGGTGAGTCCATCGCCGTTACTCAAGCACGACTATACGAATTTCTTCTCAGACGTATGCAGGTTTCCTCTCGATATTTTCCTACCGTAAAGCGCATGGTGTGACTAAAATCTGTACTTAATATCAGAAAAACTCGTCAGTATAAACGGGATTCGAACTTGCAACCTTTGTGTTGCAGTAACGACTCGAACCATTCGCCCACCACGGCTCAATCACGGTGACATTCTTTTGTTTAAAACTCAGCACCGATATCTGAAGTGTATTGATCACGCGTTGAGTAGGCAGGGGTTACAAGTGACGCGGTAAGAGAAGCAACAATAATTTAAACTCTACCTACCCCCGTGTAGCAGTTAGCACGCGTCCAATACTTAGCGATCCTCCCGAAGTTAGTATACGCAACGAAAGGTGATGCAAACATTTTGAATACATCACTACATTCAAGATACTTCTTCAATTCTTTTCAAAATTATCATTTGGATTTTATCTTCTATATCTAATAGCCGTGATGGCCGAGTGGTTCGAGCAGACGACAGCCTGCGACGCAAAGGTCGCAAGTTCGAATCCCGCCTGTACCAATGAGTTTTTCTGAACTTAAGTACAGTAATTAGTCACACCACGAGCTTTACGGTGAAGGAAAACATCGAGAGGAAACCTGCATACGTCTGAGAAGAAATTCAAAGACGTATGTATAGTTGTGCTCGAGTAACGGCGATGGACTCGCCATCTGTCACGTTGGCACCTAATATACCTCTGGCGGAAAGTTGGTGTGTGGGTATTACCTATACACCTCTGCCTACCCCTTCGGGGACCCTTGTGGGAAGGCGTGAGGATATATATTTTATCTTATTTAAAAGGTTCGCTAACAATTGCTTACACCATCCGGTATAAAAACATATATGAACTCAGTTACAAGATAAGTGTAATACAAGATTGCAGACTCATACTCTAGTGGGTACCAATGCGTTCTTTTTCGGAAATTAAATTTAGTTATTCGTCGCAGTAAGAAAGGTTTTCTAGTGCACTATTGAGTACCCATCTCTATTCCGGATAATTTTAATATTAAGGATATATAAATGTACAAAAATCGAAATTTGTATATTGATTTTGACTCTTATGATAATTCAAAATGTTGTCTTTTCTTATCTTTTAGATGATACTTAATGTAGATGCGAACACTGAAAGTTAATAGTTGCGTAAGTGTACTATCGTAATATTTTATAGTGCATTAAAAAGTAAAGAAGCATTTGAAAAATCACGCTAATTACAAATTTTTGATATATTAAAGCGATATTTTGTGTAAAAAACCCTTATAGAAAAACAATTCATTTGTAATTTTTGCGTGCTCTGTATCCAACGGCTTCCACGAGGGAGGGCCGGGCCTCGCGACATTCAGCAGCCATTACAGCGACCCTCACCCTCCCTCCACGTGTTTAGTAAAAACGCATTTTATATGCGGACTTATGTACCTATTTACCCCAACCTCCTCACTCAAACGCCGTACTGTTTGCCGGATTAGCCGTCAAAATAAACTCAAAGTAAATATATTTTTTATTAACTGCACTGGCAATGTTATTTGTCAACTGTCTTATACAAAAAGTTTACTTCAAAGATTGTTGTGTGTTCGGTATATACCTCCCTTTTCTAAGCTTTACAGTTAATCCTAGCTTTTAAGATGTATGTGCGAAATATTGTTGTCTGGCCGTTGACTAACGCTAAAGACCCTGGATTTAAAAATAAATTATGTATTCGGCAGAACTCGGTTTTGTTACATAATTTGATGTTTCAATGGTACACGTAGTGATTGGATCGCGATTATATTGCCATTTTGAGTCAAATATTTTATCTGTAAGTAGTTAGTTTCAACTGTTCTTTGTAAATATTGTTAACTGTTGTTATTGTAAATAAAAAAATATATTGCAATTTTTCTGAATGCCTCCTTATTTAAAAAAATATAAATAAAAGTTAAATGTATCTATACAATATTTTTCGTAAAGATTTCAATTTAAACATCATATATTATTTTATTTATCATTAAATGAGTCCTTTACAGAATAGTAGCTTTTTTCACTGCATTTTTTGAGGTCCTTTTAAAGAAATTCAACGGTTGCTCTTTTTATAGGGATTCCAGCCTGCGACAAGCTTTTCTTAATGGACTTGATGTTTATCTTGTATATAGTGGCAGTTTAATCTATTGTATACATTTATTCTAAGCCCCCAATATAAAGACCATGCAACTATGGATTGATTCAAGATCAAAAACTCACCAATAGAACAATACAGCCGATAACGTAGACTGACAGAACCTAACATTGCATTACTCGTTCCAAAGAGAATATAATTCAGATTCACAATTTTTTTTTATACAACAAGAGTGGCAAACAAGCATACGGCCCATCTGATGGGAAACGGTTACCGCAGCCTATTTACGCTCACGATACCGAAGTATCACTTGCGCGTTGCCACTGTGTTCGGAGAGTTACAGTGTGTTGGCAGCATATGGGTTCAATCCCTCTGCTTCCAACACATAGGAATCCATATTCACCGCGTAGGAACACAACACAAAAAATGGTGTTATTTGGCTACGGACTTCTATAAGGTGGAGGTCCTGCCCCAGTCGGGCAGCAAATATATACCATATTTGAACACCACTTCCCACACAAAAAAAAGATTCCTTATGAAAGAAATTGTATGCACTCTTTCGCATTTTCCGGACGAGAAAAGTCAAATTGTCTTAGCGTCATAGCCTAAGTCATCTTGGGCCTATGTTACCTACCTATCCGTGCCTCTTCTACGGCAACTCCTATATCCTTCTCTAGCGCATTTTTTTTTCCTTCAATCACTTTTCGAACCACAGAATACTACCGTAGAACTGTCAAATTTCCCAGCGCTGGGCACAGTTTCCCACAAACACAACACCAACAAATCACATATCATCACTTAATGCAGGTTAACACTTCACTGCCTATGGTCGTATTAAATACATTTTTTCCAAACCCGTTGTGTGTGGTAATGAATTCCAGTTTTTGTGCGTATTACCGCGGCTGGGACAAATTGCGGACGTTCTCCTTATAAATATTCCACCGGTTAAATAAAGGGTTAAGCTGTGGTACCCAAACTTTAACCACTGCTAAAATGTTAGATAAGTATTCATAATTACATGTATTTTACTATATAGATCGTCACGATTTCCGCAGGGGTGGGCAAAAATCTTATTTTGAACTCAAGTTAAAAGTTTAACTCAACTAACCTTAAAAGTCGTAGTAGCCGAGTGGTTTATGTAGTCGCAAGTAAATCTACATTCTGGACTCAGAGCCCGGCTGTCTATACTCATTTGAGTACAGTGATTGGTCAAACCACCTGATTTTAAAGTGTGTGCTATATAACACACCTTCTCACAAGAGATATACATATTTTAGGTGCCAGTGTGACAGATGGCAAGTCCTACGTTGTTACTCAAGCACGACCAAGCAGCCGTGGTGGCCGAGTTGCCTACGACACAAGCATCGCGGTCAAATCCCGACTGTACCAACTGAATTTTTCTGAACTTAAGTGCAGTGATTAGTCACACCACGAGCTTTACGGTGAAGGAAAACATCGAGAGGAAGCCTGCATACGTCTGAGAAGCAATTCAAAGGCGTATGTATAGTTGTGCTTGAGTAACGGCGATGGACTCGCCATCTGTCACGTTGGCACCTAATATACCTCTGGCGGAAAGTGGGTGTGTGGGTATTACCTATACACCTCTGCCTACCCCTTCGGGGACCCTTGTGGGAAGGCGTGAGGATATATTATTTATTATTATATATTTAAATTTTAATCGGCTCTTGTCATATCTTCTATGGAAGTAACCCCTATCTAACAGGGCACTGGGTCCTGTGCCAATTTCAAGACTCACGCTGCATATGTAGCTGTAAAAGTTTGAGAGCATCAGACAACACTTTAATTCATTCAAGCTAAAGAACTCTAGATCTCAATGAGAGGCACGTCGGGGAACCTGTTTCTTTAAAGGTTGATTTTATTCCCGAGAAGCGCTGCGGACGGGGATTCTTTGAGACATTATTTCTTGATTTCACATGGTAAATTAAAGTTTATAAAATAAAATGACTCATACTTACTGGAGTTGGAAAGTATTCGTCTGTAGCGAGAAGATTACAAGTTCCTATTAAGAAATGTATCTTTGCGCTTGAGAAGTGGCGATGGACTCGCCATCTGTCACAGGCTGGAAGGCTTGAATGTATGCATATAAGACTCATACTTTTAAGTAGTTCTAAAAATACCGCCGTCAAAATTATAGTAGTTTTTTTAATGTTACATTTGCAACTCTGATTAAGTCACTTTGTATTTTTTATTGTTGCTTATATACTATACTAGCTGTCCCGCCCAGCTTCGCCCGGGTGAAAAATAAAAAAAGAAACGTTTTTCAACTTGCTTCCCCTATGGAGGCAATAGGTAAAAACGAGTTTTACAAAAAAAAAAGGAATACTCCTACCAAATTTAAAGTCAATCGGCCTTACAGTTACTGAGATTTCGTGATGAGTCAGTTCAAAAATGCGTCTCCTAATATATATATATATATATATAATATAAATCTCCTATCTATATATATATATATATATATATATATAAATATAATATATAGATTCCTGCATTACATATTATATACTTCAATTATGATTTTACTGTTATATCAAATTTTGCCTATGTTTTTATACTTCATAAGATATCTAATAAGATTATCTCTGTAAAAGTTTTAATAATTTTACTTAGGCTTTTATTTATATTATAAATAATATCATAGACAAGAAATAACGTTATTACATTGAAAAAACGTTAGGCCAAAAACATCTGTTACACTATTTTGAACAAAACAAAATAACAACAAAAAATCTATTACCATTTGAACGAGTTACTGTTATAATTCCTTTTGTGAGTTGCGTAAAATAATGGCTGGATCTCTAAAACGGTGCAAAGAAAAAAGTTTATTAATGTTAAGAAAAAAATATGCAAATTTAATCGGCCGTTGGTAGGGTTCACGCGAAACCAAAGCGGTTAATGCAAGCAAACGTCGCAAAAATTACTTCCAAATTTAAATCATTGCATGATTTCGCGCCTATTAATTGTTCCATGTCTGTTTTATTACTCGCCAGTTTCAATTTGTTACAAGATTCAGAATAAAAAAAAACTAAATTTGGAAATGAGATGAAACCAAGTAATTATTATAAAAATAATTAACGACGTAAAAAAAATTAATATAATATTAAATAAATTGGTATCAAACGACTTGGCTTCATTATCTCAATTTGTCTTCATTCAATTCGAACATGTAATTCAAATGAAGCGCCAGTAACAAGTCGGTAATTGATATCCCTGAGAGCGACATACTAAATTCAAATTTGGAAATGCTCAATAGAATCAGTTTTGTTTTTTTTTGTCTCAACTTCATTCAGTAAGTGGGACACGCATATCATTAGTGCGCTATTGTTTTTTTTTCACTAAAACCGGTAACTCTATGAATAATACCTAATTTATTAGTCTTATTTTGAAATTAGAACGCAGCTGGTGTGTTTTTTTGGCGATATTGTTTTTTGTTAGTTTTTTGAGAGATTAAAAATGTTTGCCATTGCGATGTGAATACTTTTATTCCTTTTTGACTGCGAAGTCAACATATTCTATGCGTAGTTTTGTATATTAATCGTTTTGCAAGCGTTTTTATTGTGGTATTTAATGGGAGCTCATACTAATCTTATTAATATGAAATTTTTCGAGGATGTTTGCTCCTCTTTTAAGCAAAAGCTACTGAACTTTTGGCCAATCGAAAAATGCAGAATTTGAGCGAAATCTGCGAACTATGGCCTGTGTTTAAGACTACTGACTTAATATATGTAATAATCTATGTTTGTGAATGTCTAGAGCTTGAAGGCTTTTATGAAGGGTGTGTGTGGGACCATGCCAGTGGGTGATAGGACTATGTGAGACTGTTTTAACTACGTCTACCTTCAACTGGGTCTTAAGTTCGATGCTAAAATCAGCATATTTAGCGACATTTGCAGTATAATATTGTCTTAATAGGAATATTATCTAGGAGCTGTCTCGTTTAATAGCATTTTTTTTTATGAATTACATACATACTTACATTTATCATTACACCTTATCCCTCACGGGGTAGGTAGAGTGAGTGGAGCTCTGTCTGGGCTTACATTATCTTTCAATTCATCCACAATGTCATTTAAGTAGGTTTATCATTAATTATTATTATACATATACCTAACTCTTAAATTTGGAGACCCATAGTGCCTGAGCTCTAGACTAAATCCGTATTCCGTATTCCGTATTTGAACCTGCAATATTTGTGTAGCAGACAACTGCTCGAACCACTCGGCCACCACGGCTTATTAATTTCTAAACCGACTTGTTGCCATCCCTCGCACAAAAATATGTTATTAATTACAATTACTATAACATAATGCTATAAAATAAGAAGCCACTCCACATTAGCTGTAATAAAACAGATATCAATATGTCAAACGATTATCTAAACGGCCATTTAACATTCTAAAGAAAATTAACTATTAAAGAAATTACCTCCGATATTAGCCACCCTACTTCTCACACTGGCAGCACAAACTAAATTCTTGACAAGCCATCTGCCTCTTAATTGTCTAACGAGTGGCGCATAAATTACTTCAAATTATTATGCTACAGTTAAAAATGCGTCACACAGCGACAACTCATTTATTTTGTAAGCAAAAGAGGACTTTTAAAACCTGTCGTAGGCCTGAGCTCAAGGTGTGAAATTTGCAAATAAAAAAAAGTTATTCCATTTGACACTTGACAAAACACAATGTAATTCCAACCCAATATTCTACACGTAAAAGTGAAATGTGGAATGATACACGTTGTCGTTCAAGATATTTTAAAATTGGAAGGGTCGATATTCAAAATAGTTAACCCATTTCTTGAGTTGCCCTATAATTACGGTATTTTGCATATTATTTAACTTATAAATATTTATAAGGAAGTGAAATTTAAGAACTTTTTCTTTTAAAAAGAAGTCCCTGGCGTGTTCTGTTACATGTTCCTGTCCTTTTTTGCATGTTTCACGTTTTGAGTGTTGTTATGCAAATAATATTTTTTAATTTCGTGCGAAGATACATTTCGGTGTCGCTTCCCACGTTGTTGGATAAAATCGTTAATTAAAATGGGGTAGTAGGTAGTACGTGACTACCTACTACCTGCTGCTGTGCAATTAACATATTTTCTATACAACCCACAAACGACACGCCTGATGGCAAGCGATCACCGTCACATCACCCACATGACACACCAGTGGTATCACAGTATCGTATTTATTTATTTTATCTAAATTATGTATTAATGTATTTATTAATTAAAGATCTATTTATGTATTAATCTTAAACTTCGTATAAATCAATATGAATTATTACTCTAATGAAAGAAAAACCACTCAAACTATTAGTATCGTTTTGAAAAGCGACCTTAAGATCAAGGTACAAGGTGTAAACTACTAAATACTGGCAACTGTCCCTCTCTCAAACGTAATTTGACACATAATATGTATGTTGTGTTAAACGTCAAAATACATAGAACCGCAATGAACGCACAATAGTCACAATTGGCTGCTCGATAAATCGATTCAACACAATCGTTATCGAATAGGGCGAATTGAATCGATTATACATACGAGTCAAGTGGCATTATTGATTCATTCTTTAGCTATTGGATTCAATCCTTTGTCAATTTGAATTAGGGTCGATTGTGGCAACGTTTCCATGGTGGTAATACCTACGAAAGGTATTTAAAAGAGAAAATAGTATAACTTTTTTAAATATCTTTCTATATATATATATATAT
>JACCPG010004016.1:0-34682 GCA_016069955.1 Drepana arcuata | reverse complement strand
ATGATATCCTTCAGTGACCTCAATGGGCCCAGTTAATCAGCACACTTTTTTATCACAGGCAAAGGATAAAAAGGAATTGCATCCGTACATTCTCATGGGAACCCGATATTGAACCTACACGCGATGCGATGTAATCTGTGCTTCACGGCCACTGAGCAAACGGGGTGTAAACATATCCTTTATTCAAGAATCGTTAACATCGTCCTGCCGTGGAAGTATTTTCTCAATCCACTTATAAGTTTACTAGCGACCCGCCCCGGCAATGTAATACTAAAAATATGTAAAAGATTTAGTTGACTTATCCTTTAGAAATAAATATGTATATATTAAACCGTGGTGGCCGAGTGGTTCGAGCAGTTGCCTGCGACACAAAGATCGCAAGTTCGAATTCAGACTGTACCAATGAGTTTTTCTGAACTTAAGTACAGTGATTAGTCACACCACGAGCTTTACGGTGAAGGAAAATATCGAGACGTCTGAGGAGCAATTCAAAGGCGTATGTATAGTCGTGCTTGAGTAACGGCATAGGACCATCGCCATCTGTCACGTTGGCACCTAATATACCTCTGGCGGAAAGTGGGTGTGCGGGTATTACCTATACACCTCTGCCTACCCCTTCGGGGACCCTTGTGGGAAGGCGTGAGGATATATTATTAGAATGTATGCAAATACATAAAAGGATATTCGGCTCATTCTTTCAAAAATAATTTCCGTGAAAGCATCGCTTTAATTGGCGGGAATTGCATGGAACGAGTGACAGGACGTGAGGGTGCATGCATAATGAGCTGTTAGTCGTAAAACATGGTTTAGTCATAACCTAAATATGAATATATATATTTATACTACGGCCTTCTGGTCTAGCGGTCAGAACTCCTGACTTCGAAGCTCGAGGTCGCAGGTTCGATTCCCGCTGATGGCACATAAGTACTTTAATGTACATGAGTATTTGTACCTTAGTCTTGGATGTTCTATGTATTTATGTGTATATATAACTATATACGTATGTATCACGCCGAGTCACTAACGGTGTAGGCAGAGAGTATAGAGCGCTAGTTTTCTCTACACTTCACACCTCTTTCGCTTCGTCGCTTCGTTGGAGCTATCGCGTAAGCAATGGTATTTCCCAGTATTATTGCACGACCATAGTTTGTATAGAGTGTGCTAGTATCGAGTAAGATGTGTCATACAATCAGTTCCTCGTTGATACCCTACCCTCCGCCACACTCGGCTGATTGCAACGAACACGACAAGGATTCAACACTACCACGGAATACTAAGCATGTTGTTACTGGATACGCCGTATCTTCAAAATTATTAAATACTAGCTTATGCCCGCGGCTTCGCCTGCGTGGAGTTCGAAAAAGTAGCTTTGGAAATTTTCTGCTAGAATCGGTTCAGCCGAATTATTCAGGATTAAAAAAAAGTAGCCTATGTCCTATTCCTAGGTATAAGCTATCACCATTTCAACTTTCAGCCAAATCGGTTCAGCCGTTTGGCCGTGAAAGAACCGCAAACATCCAAACTTACAAACTTTCACATTTATAATATTAGTAAGATAAGATTAGTAAGACTAGCTGTTGTCCATGACTTCTCCAGGATATCTGCAGTTTTATCTTGATATATATAACTGGCTGACAGTCTCTTGGTTGGACAATAACCCAGAAACACTATTTAATGCGTTAATATATCTTTAACATGACAAATTATTGGTTTTCCATAGAAAGTTTATTTTCTTGTTTCCCCTTCTAGTTTTAATTTCACCATTTAAAGTTGTGAATGTCCTTCTCTAAGGCCTAAAGCTATAGCAAAATTCATCAAAATTCGTATAGTGGTAAAGACAGCAGCATAGACAATTTCGCATTTATTATATTATTATGGAGAATATTGGCCGAGTGGTTCGACTATTTGCCTGCGACACAAAGATCGCAAGTTCGGAACCTGCCTGTACCAGTGAGTTTTTCTGAACTTAAGTACAGTGATTTGTCACACCACGAGCTTTACGGTGAAGAAAAACATCGAGAGGAAACCTGCATACGTTAGAGAAGAAATTCAAAGGCGTATGTATAGTCGTGCTTGAGTAACGGCGATGGACTCGCCATCTTTCTTGTTGGCACCTAAAATATATCTCTGGTGGAAAGTGGGTAGGTAGGTATTACCTATACACCTCTGCCTACCCTTCGGGGACCCTAGTGGGAAGGCGTGAGGAGAATATATTCACACCTACATTAGTATGTCTGTATCTGCTGCTTGTAGTACAGACTCTTCAATTAGGATCACTCGGTATGGCAGTTCACGCTATATACCTACAAGCAGATAATTCGCTTATCCTTTGTTTATGAATAATTTAAAATCTTTACTAACATTGTGATAAGACTGATAACCTTCGATAAACATCATGATAACCTCTACTTGTCTCTTATTTACGTTAGCACGAACCGCAATGTTGTTAAGACTTTGATAAACAAATTATTCTAAAGCAACTGTTAGGGTGTGATTGTATAGGTGAAGAAATTTTAATATGGTTTTTATATATAAAGGGGTAAGTGAATAAACATTGACGAAACATATGTATAATGCAAAAGTGTGTGAAAGATGAGCCAGAGGAAGACCACCTTCCAAATACATGAATCAAATCGATCGGTCACTCAAGGATGGGAACTTCGTACATCTCTTGTACAATGAACCGACGAATGTGGACGAAGCGAGAGAGGTCTGTAGGTCTAAAGAGAACTGCCGCTTTACTTTACGTAACTCATACGCTACGTTTTGTTATAGCTAGTGCCATCCACGAAGACGCGCCCCTCTATTTTTCCTCATAGTTTATAGTGTAAGTGTGCAACCTTCCACCGTGCAATATTTGAGTGACGCACACAACAATTAATAGAGTTGGGTCATAATCCCCGCATCCCGCGACCCCGTCCACTAGAAATTGGTGGGACGCGTCTTCGTGCATGGCACTATCTATACGGACTCGACGCGATATAATGTATGTATGTAGATATGTATTAACAGTTGTATTCACTTTCCTAAATCCGCATTGAGATAGCACCAGATCATCAATACAATATTTGATTTGTGATTCATAAAACATACGTTTTGTAAAACACTTTGATAAGTCAAAGCCTTGAATTTTTAATTAACGTTTTTGAAATTGAAATTTTCCACAACTGCCCGGTTTTTTCTTCCTCTCGATGTTTCGGCATGATGATATATATGCATTTCATATCGGATCAAACAAAACATGTATTTCGTATGTATATTTGCAAAGTTATTATAACGCTAGCCGCTGTTCCTCAGGGGGAGCTAGAACTATGCGCGGAGGCCGAGTTTTACCACATCCATTCATTCATAGATCCAAGTAAAGCGTGCGATGCGGGCTTACGGGCGTTGTATTTTCGGCGTGAATAGTACTTAGTCTTGGGTAACGGCAAGTAAAGTGTAAGTTAACCGTTACAACACTTAATGGTGTTATGTGTTCAGGTGATTAATCTCAGTTTCAGGGTTCGCTGCCGTCAATGTAGGCTTTTCGAGTTACATTTGCTCCGAATTAGACTTTTTAATTCCAAATTAACGCAAAATATTCGGAAAGTCTAATTAATGGAAGCGTTGGAAAATAACTACGTATTATATAGTGGGTCAAGTTATTAGTACTAATTTCTTTGTTTATTTTCAAGCTATTGAAAGTGTTTGTTTGTCTTATACCCGATTTGAAAATAGAGTTTTGCATTAGATATCTCGTATATTTGAGCAGGCCGATAAAATAGACTGGCGATGGACGTTCCTCACGTTGACACCTAAAATCACCTATACACCTCTACCTACCCCTTCGGGGACCTTTGTGGGAAGGCGCAAGGATATTATTATTAATACCAAATAAAAGATGTATCAAATTTAACACAGGTAAAAGCACGGGACATAGTTTGCTTAACGTTAATAATGTCAGACCCTGAATACGTAAATTAACGAATTAATTAGAGTACATAATTATGCATATCTCCGTGACGTTTTCGATAAGGCTTTTTATCTTTTCATACAAATTAGTCACCCATAGCAACGTATGACGTCACTTTAATCTTTGACGTTTAACGTCTTGGATCTTTCCACATCTTTTGGCGCAAGGGTCTCCGAAGGTAAGCATAGAGATAATAAATAAATATATCCTTACGCCTTCCCACAAGGGTCCCCGAAGAGGTAGGCAGAGGTGTATAGGTAATACCCATACACCTACTTTCCGCCAGATATATATAGGTGCCAACGTGACAGATGGCGAATCCGTCGCCGATACTCAAGCACGACTAGTACGCCTTTGAATTGCTTCTCAGACGTATGCAGGTTTCCTCTCGATGTTTTCCTTCTCATGACTCTCATGATATGACTTTATAATAATATAATAATAATAATATTTATTACGTATCTTTGAAAAGGGAAATAAAAACCACGCTATTTACAACCTTATTTATTCCTAAAAAGTCTAAATATAATAAACATACATATAAGGTAGGTACACAAGTTCTCAAATACTTCCAAAGCCGGCAAGCCGGAATAAATAAATAAATTATAAAAATTTTGTAAATTACAAATATCTCTGTAAATAAAGCTAGCGTAAGTACAAAATTCTTAGTTAACTATTAGAGCCAACCAATTCGTTTGAAGTCAACACTTGCAGGAATTCGATGACAGTACGATTTGATACCGATAGCAACATATTTATGCCAAAAAAAAATTACAGACGCCATTTTCTACGCCCTTTGAAACTTTTCGAACGACAAAAATACGCAATGATATTTTATACAATTTTAACGCTTAAAGTTACTACAAATTTTATTACCTTATATTCTGAAAAGATTTTTAAGAAGAGTCATTTTAAATTTCGTATCCTTATTTTTGATAAATAAAAACTATAAACAACTGCATAAAATCATGAAAAGCGTCAGCCTTTTAATACTTCTTGTTTTTATCTCGTAAACCAGAATGCTGCTAAGGTGGCAAACGACTCGTGTGATGGTAAGCGATTACCAACTTGTGACTCTCGTGCATTACCTTCCAAAAATTGTACATTAAAAAAAAACATGGAATTGTACATTAAAAAAAATCACATGCACTTAAAAGTCGCCCTACAGCGTTTCGCCGGTAGGTTCAATATCGCTGTTTGGATTCTACATACAAATAATATAATATATCCTCACGCCTTCCCACAAGGGTCCCCGAAAGGGTAGTTTATAGGTAATACCCACACACCCACTTTCCGCCAGAGGTATATTAGGTGCCAACGTGACAGATGGCGAGTCCATCGCCGTTACTCCAGCACGACTGCATACGCCTTTGAATTTCTTCTCCAGACGTACGGGTTTCCTCTCGATGTTTTCCTTCACCGTAAAGCTCGTGGTGTGACTAATCACTGTACTTAAGTTTTAGAAAAACTCATTGGTACAGTCGGGATTCGAACTTGCGACCTTTGCGTCGCAGGCAACTGCTCGAACCACTCGGCCACCACGGCTCTCTTCTACATACAAACAATTCCTAAAATATTGTTAACTTTTCCATATAAGGCTGGCTCCATTTACTTCACTAAACGAAAAGCTATGATCGCTACAGAGCTTTGGAATACAGCTGTTCATTGATAACATATCATTGAAGTAATGTACACAGTAGTATTAAACCAACAACACTTGAGTAACGCATATATTAGAAAAATAATAATATACTACTAAGATACAGGTGGGAGAGGTAGGGCATAACGGGTTTCCCGTTCGAATTTAGAGCTGCCCGACTGGGGCAGGACCTCCACCTTACAGAAGCCTGTAGCCAAATAACACAATTTATTGTGTTGTGTTCCTACACGGTGAATAAATAATAATAATAAATAATATATCCTCACGCCTTCCCACAAGGGTCCCCGAAGGGGTAGGCAGAGGTGTATAGGTAATACCCACACACCCACTTTCCGCCAGCGGTATATTAGGTGCCAACGTGACGGATGGCGAGTCCATCGCCGTTACTCAAGCACGACTATACATACGCCTTTGAATTTCTTCTCAGACGTATGCAGGTTTCCTCTCGATATTTTCCTTCACCGTTCAGCTCGTGGTGTGACCAATCACTGTACTTAAGTTCAGAAAAACTCATTGGTACAGTCGGGATTCGAACTTGCGACCTTTGCGTCGCAGGCAACTGCTCGAACCACTCGGCCACCACGGCTCTACGGTGAATAAGGTTACCACTAATGAGCACCTTGGGGAGGGGGGAGGATTATTATATTTTTATACCAACACAGTTTAAATCTCCGAACAAAGAGTGGCAGCGCGCAAATGATACTTCGGCATTATAAGCGTAAATAGGCTGCGGTAACCGTTGTCCATCGGATGGGCCGTATGCTTGTTTGTCCCTATTTAGTATACAAAAATAAGGTGGGAGACAAGGTGAGGTGCGACTGATGGTAAGCAAAACCAATTGCAGTGCATTATCATGGGATCGCTCGTGCGTTGCCGACCCTACAGACATCATAACCTTAAAAACTCCATGCTGCCCTCTCTAGCCACGGGGAGTTTATTCCACAACCGGGCGTTCGAGGAAGCTCTTGAGAAACTCCTTTGAACCGCACAGTACAAGATCTGTTTGTTTCCAAGGAATGAGGATGACTTCCTTCATGATATTGTTCATGATTCCCGTAAATGGCAAGAGGCGCATTGGTAGTGATTCTAAATTCTTGCGGAGTGTACTTTATGATAAGAAAGAAAGAAAAATAATGATAGATATTTAGATGATGATGATACACATATGATGATTGTAGTGATGATGATGGTGATGATAATGGTGATGTTGATGATTATGATGGTGATAGTGGTGATGATGGTGATAGTGTTGATAATAATAATCTTTATAATAATAGGTTCTTTAGGACCTTGGCTTCCGGTACCTTAGACCCTAATCCCGAGACCTAATTGAATGCGGTATCGTGAGAGGGTTCCTTCCTCTGTGACCCTAGTTTACTTAATCCTTGATCCTGATACCGGCCCTATAATTTAAATATATATATTTAGCCCTTTATTATATATAAAATAATGTAATTTATCTGATTTATATCATCATCATCATCATCATCATCATCATCATCATCAGCCCACTCTAGTCCACTGCTGGACATAGGACTGATTTATATGATTTTATATAATATATTCATGAAAAAAAACTTTATAATATCAAGTGTGCTTAATAAAGTTTTACTACTGTGTCCATTCATTTAAATCGTTATTGATGCTTTGCATCGATTTAAAAGTTATTATTATGTGAGAGGGTTGTTTACTAAAATACATATCTTGATTGTTAAAATTAATTGTTAATTGATTCGTCATAAAGATACGGGACAAGATTTAAAAGTACTGGGCAACGTACTAACAAAACAACCTAGTTTTGAATTCAGGTAATTATTAAAAATACATACTACTTATATTTAAGCCAAATAAAATTAAGCAATTTTCACTAATATATTATACAATTTAAAACTATATTTTATAAATCAATCGGTGATCACGTTCGTCCTTTTACAAAAACATTTTTTATACTAAAAAGTGACCGAAGAGAGATCAAAAAGAAATTTTACCATAATGGACGCGGACGAAAAATTTTCAAAAGCTATCTTTTGAAAATTTTTCGTAATGTTTACAATGCATATGTCTCAGAAAATAGGACAGTCTAGAAGTTACAGGGTTTTGAATATATCCTCATGACGATACAATAAAACAAATGGTTCCAAAGACGACAAATGGCAACATCGTTCAAGGAAGTTAGTTATTCACAATACGAAACCTGGTTTTAAGAGTTTTTACAGAAACTATTAATAAGATAAAACAAAACATACTTAGATTTAATATATATAAACGTTGTCGTTTCAATCTGTACGAAAATGGGGTAAAATATTGACAACTTATAAAATTTATTTTTTAATTTGCTTCCTTACAAAATATTTAAGTAATTGTCCTATTTTCTTAGAGATCCTGGACATTACTTGTTATTTGATACTCTGTATATGCACGACCAATTTTAAACAATCAATAAGTCCTGAGTGTTGCCTGCACTAATAAAACCCATAAAATAATTCTATAAAAAATGCGACAAGACATATACCTTGAGTAATTTTGAATAATTAATACGAGAAACTTACTTACTACTTACAAAAATCAATCTTACACCAATTACATTAAGTCTTTATTTGAGAAGGACAAAAATTACGTGCCGTCGCCCTGTGCGGCTATATTTCATAATCGAAACATCGATTTAATGTATTCGATATAAGACTGAATATCGAAATCTTTAAAAAAAGCGATGGTTTCATTTTGGGCTCCCTACTTTATAATGTGATGTACGTAGTGGAACAGGAAATAAAAGAAAAATATTATATAAATATCCAACGAAGCCTACATTAAAATAATACAAATAAATACTAAATATAGCTAAATTAATAATATCGACAAATGTATTTAAATACTCCGAAAGTTTGTCCAGTATAATAAATACCCTTATTCTAGAACTACATTATATAATAGCCTAACGTGGCACTTTTTAAGCGTTTTATAAAGTTTTTTTTTGAGTCATTTCATACGTGCATTATAGATATTATTATTAATTTTATATTTTATAAAAGGTACATAAAATATTAAGAGTAGAAAATACTCGTATATGCGATAATGCCAGCAGTCATTGTGACGGTGTGTGTGTATGCGTGTGTGCGTGTGTGAGATATATGTATACCTAGTGCCATCCACGGAAATATCACGAAAGGCATTACTTGTAAAAAAAATCTTACTTCATATGCTTTGACTAGGCTAAATTAGATCAATATTCAAACACAATAGGCACGTATGAAAACAACATCAAATTATTATTAAAAAATTATTGCGTTATTTAAAACAGAAAGTAATTGTATTATATCGTACCTAATACGTAATAAAATAATTCGTTGACTTGAATAGAAGCCAAATCCTACTAATAATATAAACACGAATGATAATGGGTATGGCTGTTTGTTAGTCAACGTGCAATGGTTGCACAAATATGGATTCAATTTTGTATATAGGTAGCCCATATCGTAATTTATGACAGAATACTTTATCTTTAAAAACAGTGGGAGTCCCGTGGGATCCATTCTTTGACTACACACAAACATGTAGATTTGGAAATTTTGAGTCGCAACCATTCCTTAATAAAATACACCTTAGGATCACTAATCAAATCTAATCCTCCTTTTTACTGTTTGTCCAGCGACATCCGTCTCTCTCCTTCTTTTCTTCACCAAAGGAACAGTCTCGACCTTAACACTCTTTGGAGTCGTTTCATTCACAATCTTAGGGAAGAACTTGTGATAATCTTCTTCATCAGATTTGATTCCAACCCAATCAGAGTCGTCAGCTTTGTACCACTCATAAGTGCCTTCAAGCGGGACTTCGTTTTCGAAATCAAAATTCCATTTCTTTATCATGTCTTCTCGATCCCTCTTCATTGATTCCTGGAGGGTGTTAGCGAAGTTGTCATTCCTGGCCTGTTCTGTTTGGTCTTCGGGAGGGAACAGGCATCTCCGCACTGGGTTGGTATGGGATATTCGCCGCATGGCTCTTTGGTTGTGATGAGGTAATCTGCGGCAAAAGATAATAATTTCATTAGTTCGATAACAAAGATCTTAGGCTCTTTAAGCCTTAATACATACATTTAAGAGTCAAATTAACAAATGGTGTGAGACACCATTCGCCTCCGCGTCTCAAGCTTTATAATATTTAAAAACAAAACTTATTTTATAACATTTTAAATGTACTGTAAATAGAAATCAACGAAAACACCCAATGACAAGTAGATTTTGATCAAACCCGACTTCATGAGTATTGGCCCAACATTCAGTTCACACTCGGAGTGATTCACAAGCGATAATTTTATTATGACAAATCGAACTCCACACACATTATTGTATCGACAGCAACAATCGGTTGGTATAGGATGTTTACAAAACATCCGTCTGTGAGCTGCTCACCGAACCTTGGTACGAGGCCTACTAATATTATAAATGCGAAAGTTTGTGAGTTCGTTACACAATCACGTCACAACGGAATTGTATGAAATTTGGCAAAAACATAGGTTATCTAGACATAGGACATGTTTAAATTCAGAGAAAGATCTCCCAATGTAAATGATCAAATTTAAACGAACAAAACCACAGGGTACTGCTTGTATGCCGTAATGGACGTATCCGATGATGGACGATACCAAGTATGTAAACAAATTGAATGGCGAACCATTTGTTTGATATTGTTTCGCAAAACTGTGAGGCGTGGTGAGAGAGAGGTATGTCCTGCTAAGTAGTGTTGCGCGGTCAGTCAGTAGACCCGTCAACAGTACATGAAGACGCGCTGAGATGTATGGAGTACTCGAAGTGTTAACGCATGATGTACAGACAAAACGTTGGAATGTTCGAGTACTACGCGTTGATGACAAATTTAAACTCCTTTACGAAGATTGCACACAAATATTGTCCGAAATGTATGTTATGATGCGTCTAATAGTTTCTAATTGTTCTGATAATGAATTCTGGTTGAACAATGGACAAAGAATTTGTAAGAACATCTCGAATTGGTTCAACCCGACTCAATCTCATCTTGGATTCACCATTCCCTCGTCGAATGGATAGATTGCTTAAAATATACAAAATACAAACAAAGGAAAATAAGTTTTTTTTATTGTCTCTCGTAGTGTGAGTTCCGGGAACTGCGTATGTACGTATTATGTATATACGTACCTACTAACAGGATATATACATTAATAGAACATCCGAATGGTACAAGTAGGTACAAATATTCTCGAATCATCTCAAAAATATTTTCCATAGAACCCGCGACCATTATCCTTGCGAGCAGGACCACCGAACAATAGACTAAGGTCTCTTACCACGACGTTATAGTGCAGTAATTATTGAAGAGAGTGAGACTGACAGATTAATAGGCATAGACGTCTGCCATTTTATTTGAGAGCCATCAATGTATAGTCGCACCGGAATAATCATGAGCGATAATTTGCTTGACTCGAGGAAAGCGCATATTCCCGGTAGTATGTGAACATCACTGCTACACTAATTCTTTGGGAAACAGTTGGCGTTTAACATACGTCAGTTAAACACGAACTTAACTGTACTTGTAGTGTAGAAACATGCACAAGAGACGCTAAACTATGTTAATCTAACGCTAACTTGCTTAAGAAGGAGGTTGTCAGTGTTTCTGCTCAACATTTGTACAGTTTTATTTATTTAAGGCAGCGAATCTTGTCAGGTGTATAGACGCGTTTCCTTCGAAAATTGTACGGCGTCGATATTAATTTTAGTACTTTACTATTACTCCGGAATAGTGTAGCTTTCCACAAGTGAAATGATTTCTAAATATATTCGATTATTAGATTAGTCACACCATGAGCTTTTGGTGAAGGTAAACATCGAGAGGAAATCCGCATACGTATGAGAAGCAATTCAAAGAATATGTATAGTCTTGAGTAACGGCGAAGAACTCGCCATCTGTCATGTTGGCATTTAAAATATATCTCGCCAGAGATATATTACTACATATACACCTCTGCCTACCCCTTCGGGGACCCTTGTGTTTATATTTAAAATTGTTTAAGCAGTTTATCCATTACAAACAATTATCTAATCTTAGTACGATGTATGTGGACGAAGCGAAAGAGGTATGCAAGTCTAGAGATAACTGGCTGCTCTGAACTGCACTCTCCGCCTACCCTATTAGGGACTCGGCGGGCTTTATAATATAAACTGTTCGCATAGTAACAACAGATCATGACATCCTAGCAAATGAGCAGTCAAAAGAGGTTCATCCCAGCCGATGACCAGTGTGAGTCCAAAAGTGCATTAACTTTAATGGAGCGAATCGAGCAATTGCCTAGGCATCTAGGCATCTATATGCAGTAACAATACGACCTAGATACTATATTTAGCACCGCTTGGTCACAGATGCAATGCGCTTCGCGTTTGTATACATAGATTATCGGTTGTCGGTCGGTGGACAGGCGAATGTGGGCCAGTGCGTACATATAAGTGAATAATTTAGTCGTATATCAGTGACGTAGAGTCTGCCTTGAATAAAAAGGGATTGCATTTGTTCGCTTGGATTCCTAATGGAAGCCAAAGCTTTTAATATAAATGTGGTAAACTTGGTTCTAAATTTTCTCAAAAATTTTCACACTCAATAAATGGATCTAGTTCCAAACCAAGAAAAACTCGATTCGTAGTCGAAGCTATGCAGCGATACCTAAACTTGTATAGATTTAATACAGATTGTCTCACAGAATACAACAATTGACTTCTAGGCGATATATATTATGAATATTGTGAACACATATATTCTCATGACATACTGATGAACAAATAGCTTCCTCCTCCTCGCGTCGTTTTCCTCAATGCTAGGGGTCGTGACCTCCCCTATGAATCACTTTTTCTTTGATAATGTTGCGCTATCGGAATCTGTTCTCAGCAGCGCGTATCGCATCTTGGACTCTGGTATCGAGAGTGGTGCGGACTTGATCGGACCATCGTATCGGGCTTCGCCCTCGTAGTCTTTTACCCTCAATCTTGCCAGTTATAATTATTTTTTCTAAATTATCACTACTGATGAACAAATAGCTTAAAAATAATAAAATGACAACATTATTGAAGGTAATCACTCCGAAACTGGTATTTGTGAGATCAGATCGATTCGTAAGATAAGAACAATAAAAATTACTTAGAATCTACAGGTACAACTTCATATTTACAGCAGGTTTTAGGCGAAAATAAGGATATACATGTGTCAACTTACCTAATAAGATATTTCGCTATATTTTTATTTACTTCCTATAATTTTGCCCTATATCGAGCAATTGTTACTAACATTTTCTTTCACAAATACATATGGTACAAATCCTCGTGATCATCACACAAAGATCCGCCCACAGCGAAATTCGATCCAGCGACCTCAACCTTTGCAGCCAGGAACTCTGACCACAAAGTCGGACCACATGACCACCAAAATGGTGGTCAGTTTGCAGTCAATTCTCATTGTCGTGCTAGCCTTAAATATCCAATCGCCATGATCTTATGAGAAGTTGCTCTTTTATACGTTCATATACACAAGAAATTAATTACATATTAATAAACATTTAGAAACATTCATACATGCATACGTACGTAGGTATACATCATCACGTCACATCCACATTTTTCGCTTCATCCACGTTCATAAACCTCTTCATACATGTTTACCAGCTTGGATAGTTCGATCAATTTCGTCTAAGCAGTTGGAAAGTGGGTATTCTCTGTTCTAAACACATCTGCTTGGTATATATACTTTTATCACTAATTAATTACACCAATTAACATTCATACATTAAAACAAATATATCAAGTGTTCTGTTAAAATATGTATGAGTAAAGAAAACAGGGGCCGACAAATGAGGGACACGCTGTAAAATTAAGTGTACGTGGTTCCGTTTCGGTGTTAAAACAAAGAATAGATTATCTATCCGGGGTGTTTGGTTGGGCACGACCTCCTGGGCCACAGGTGAGTATATTAAAGGCATTATGATTAATGACCTTAATGCTTTAAATGTCTAGTGATTAAGGGAAGTAAGTGATTCATTATAATATCTGCTTAAAATAACTATTCAACATTATGATACCAACAAATATAGTATGATATGTAGTAGTAAGTGCATATTCGTAAGATGAACATATTGTTTCTTACACTAATAATAAAACAAAGTAGGTACGTAAAGTAAGCCGTGGTGGACGAGTGGTTTGAGTAGTTGCCTGCGACGCGAAGGTCGCAAGTTCGAGTCCCGACTGTATGCCCCGTATGTATATCCCTAAAACCTACATACGTCTGAGAAGCAATTCAAAAGCGTATGTATAGTCGTGCTTGAGTAACGGTGACGGACTCGCCATCTGTCATGTTGGCACTTAAATATATCTCTGGCGGAAAGTGGGTGTGTGGGTACTACCTATACACCTCTGCCTATCCATTCGGGGACTTGTGGGAAGGCGTGAAATATATAAGAAAGCAAAGCAAGCAATCGCCTGTAAGCATCGGTAACCGCTTACCCAAAGACGGACATACGGCCTGCCTTTTGGGTAAGTTTGTTTGTCACTTATGATTTAGGTTGATGTCGAATGAAGGAGCTCATTACTGTAAGGTTTCCAGGTAGGGTAAGGCAGAGGTAATGAGCTCCTTGGGGAGGGGGGAGGATTATTCCCATTATGCTGCCATCACAGTATAACTCTCCAAACTCTTCGGTATTGTAAGCGTAAATGGGCTGCGATAACCGTTTCCATCGGGTGGGCCGTATGCTTGTTTTCCACTCTTGTTGTATAAAAAAAAATGAATAAGCGAATTGACCCGAAACAGATCGGAAACAAATTAATTAGATCGGAAACCTCCTGTTTTGCTGTCGAGTACCTACATATAGACATATAGCTCGAAATAAAAAAATAAACGACAGTCTCTTTTGTATTGGCAAATCAAAAACTAGGAAAAGATAAGTCTCTCAAAGGTAAATAAAATCGATACCCTACATATATTTTACTCGATGTTACACAATCTTATCACAAATCGATACTATTGATACGTCTATCGAATAACAAATATTGATCAACGTGTCATCAAATACTTTGGTCAGATAACCATGTATGTAGTATAATAGGTCTATTATTAGACCTATTATACTACATACATAAATCACTCCTATACATCACATAAACGGCTACTATAAATGTGACCACATTTATAGGAGCCGTTTATGAAAAATTATATTATACGTATATATTATATTATACGTACGTATATTTAAGAAATTACTTAGGTAAGAAGATATTGCTTATGAAATATATAAAGCCTGGCCAGAAGAGTCAGAGGAAGACCACGTTCCAACTACCTAGATCAAATCGAACGGACGCTCAAAGACGTTCCGTCAAGAGTACTCGAAACCGACGAGCATGTATGAAGGGACTGATGAATGTGGACGAAGCGAAAGAGGTATGCAAGTCTAGAGAGAACTGGCGCTCTATACTCTCTGCCTACCCCGTTAGGGACTTGGCGTGATGTATGTAAGTATGTATGCTATGACAACCATTTTATATAATGCCCATAAAAGTGGGAAAAATTTCATTTTCATGCGAAGTAGAGTATCTCTCGATCAATCTACTCACTGGCATTTTTTGCACAGTTGCATCTGGTGCCCAACAATAATCATTAAGCACGCCATCTTTACTGAAGCACAAAACAATTATGCGATCACAATCACGTCCACGTACACAATCTTCGGTCAAACAGAATAGGCGTGGTGCGCGAGCGCATCAATATTCATGAAGGACCAAGGAGAAGCTATCGTACATCTTCACGCATAAGGACATGGTCGAAGGGATAGAAAAACTTGACAGCCGATTTGTTACTTACGATGTCAGGAAAGAGGCAATGTCATATCGTTACGTATTATAAAACTAATTCCCCCGCGTGTCTATTCGTGGTTAACTGCAAAAATAACGAACGGCTTCCTTATTCGGTGAGTCTTGTTGAACAGCGTGAAGATATGATAATATAAGGAAGATATGTCTCCAATTTGCGCGTCCTTGGCACTTGTAGGAAGATATGTCTCCCACTCAACAACTGCTTGGAGACATGTAGGCACAACAATGACGTAATACTTCGATGCTTTGCTCATAGCTCTTGCCTGTTGCCACAATGTATTTGCCCTGCAGTTAAGTTAAGCCCGTATGCACCATTTCCGTCTCATGATACATTAATATTTATTCATTGACAGCTTTGTCATGTAACTTTGCTATCTCTACCACACGAAACAAACGATGAAGCTCTCAAAGTGATTATATGTATGAACGTATGTATGAATGTATGTATGAATGTATGGATGTATGTAGACAATCGATCGGACACAAAGGAAACCGGCGCGCATGTATGAAGAGACTGATGAATGTGGAAAGGTATGTGTATAAGTCTAGATAGAACTGGCGCTCTACACTACTGCCTACCCCGTTAAGGACTCGGCTTGATGATATGTATGTACGTATGCACATACCAGAAGTGGGCCCGAGCATTCTGACCACTCAGAATTGCTACCCTACGTTTCCAACTCAGTAAAACATCCTTGAACATACTACAAGGAACGTACTAGTGTCTAAATATTGCATTCTGCTGGAGCATGTTCAGGGAGCAATGAGTTTTCTCTGACTTATTGTCACGTACTGGGATTTATCACATCATGAGCTTTACGGTGAGCTTATGCTGAAAAGAGTTAAAGAAACAAGAATTCTGCTGGAAACAGTCGAGAATAGAAGAGGAAAGATGATAGGCCACCTTATACGACATAATAGCTTCTTTAGAAACATTTTAGAAGGAAAGGTAGAGGGGAAGAGAGGAAGAGGAAGACCAAGATTAACATACATGGGTCAGATCAAAGAAAAAAAATCTCTCATGACGTATAAGGAGGTCAAGGAGGTTGCGCTGGACAGAAGCGAATGGAGAGGACTGCATCAGAGACACCGACAAGAGCCCAGCTCTTAAATTTGTGAGAAGAAATTCTTAGAACGTATAATAATATATAATATAAAATCGTGCTTGAAACTGGCGATTAACACCCTATCACTGTCACGTTTCCAGTTTAATATATTTTCGGCCAAAATATGTACCACTAAACACCTCTGCCTACCTATTCGGGGACCTTTGTTAGAAGACATGAACCATATGAGCTACATCAGACTATCCCTATCACGATAATATATGTATAGCCAAAGTACTTTGACCCTGACCCCTCAATCATCTGAGGAACTTAAACCCTTTTGACAGCTGATTGACCTGACCAGATTAAGTTATCAGGTTTCCAAGCAAAATAGGTCACAATACTATGCCCCGCTTCTGAAGTGCCTCGAGCATGTTCGCAGTGGCGCGGACCGATTATTTCCATGCGACTATGCTCAAAAGGTGCGCCTCCCTGGTGCACAGGGTGCGGGCCAGCTCCAACATTGTCCTGACTATGATAGCCAGCAGGATAGATTGCCATTACATCAGGCATTGCTGTGCCAGACATGTCGCAAAGGGTGTCGGGTGAAGTGGTAGTCTGTTCTGTAATTATTTGTTTTATTGTGTGTATTTGTAATTTATTTGTACTAACCTACTAGATAAGCCTATGTTTAGTAACAAGAAATGGATTTAGTTATCTGATAAATAAATAAATGATTATATTATTATGATTAAGCGTAGGTTGTAGATGAGTAAATGTGTTCCCTTTAAGATAACATTCGACCTTCACTAATCGCGGGGAGGGCACTCCTAGACTACAAGCCGACCTACTTCTTCGTATTTACTGACGAGCTAATTACCCTGTGTATCTTACTATATGTGCTCGCGTAAAATAATAATAATATATCCTCACGCCTTCCCACAAGGGTCCCCGAAGGGGTAGGCAGAGGTGTATAGGTAATACAGGTAATACCCACACACCCACTTTCCGCCAGAGGTATATTAGGTGCCAACGTGACAGATGGCGAGTCCATCGCCGTTACTCAAGCACGACTATACATACGCCTTTGAATTTCTTCTCAGTCGTATGCAGGTTTCCTCTCGATGTTTTCCTTCACCGTAAAGCTCGTGGTGTGACTAATCACACCACGTAAAAATCCTAATAGTATAAATCCTCACGCTTTCCCACAAGGGTCCCCGAAGGGGTAGGCAGAGGTATTTAAGTAGTACCCACACACCCACTTTCCGCCAGAGATATATTTTATATGTTGTATTCCAAGAAGAAACCGGTCATACAACATCATATGTACCTTACCTTATCATGCCTTACATCATTCATCATCATCATCATCATTTTCATTTTTAAACTTCTATCTTCATCTTAAAATGCGTATGCAAGCACTGCTCTTATGTCAATTTCGATTCAATTAAGAAAAAAGTGTATGCCATGTCGAAATTTAGGGCTACACCTAAAAAACAGCTGATCGGATCCTTTCATACACCATTCATACACCGGTCCAGTTAAGTGGAATCCAGGACAACAACAAAAGCACTACAATCAAGACAGAGCTTCCGTCACAGTCTGGGGATTTCGAAGGGAAACGGGCGAGGGAACAATAAAACACAACTTTAGTACGTGCGCATCCGCACTTTAACGGACTTTTACTCTTACTTTGAGCCGGTTACTGGGCCACACTGGGGGTTGACTCCGATGGTACTGCACTGGCTGATATGACAGTTGGCTAACGGTGACAAGTTTGATACCCGCCTGTGACAAACTTTTGAACAACACTACACCTTTGTATAATTTCAATTTTCAATTACATGAAGTTTAAAATAAATATAAAATAGTATTTCGACACTCCTAGTAGTAAAATCTATCTGTTGCTTTAATTATATATCCTCACGACTTCCCACAAGGGTCCCCGAAGGGGTAGGCAGAGGTGTATAGGTAAAACCCACACACCCACTTTCCGCCAGAGGCATATTAGGTGCCAACGTGACAGATGGCGAGTCCATCGCCGTTACTCAAGCACGACTATACATACGCCTTTGAATTTTCTTCTCAGACGTATGCAGGTTTCCTCTCGATGTTTTCCTTCACCGTAAAGCTCGTGGTGTGACTAATCACTGTTCTTAAGTTCAGAAAAACTCATTGGTACAGTCGGGATTCGAACTTGCGACCTTTGCGTCGCAGGCAACTGCCCGAACCACTCGGCCACCACGGCTCTAATTAATTTAATTTATTTTCATTTACACAACAAAATAAACTTCTGTCAAGTTCAGATAAACATTACAATCACGTCGGGGAAAATAATGAGTATGTCTGCCTACCCTTGTGTGAGGGCGTGAAGATATTACAAATGATTTTAAAGTTTAAAACAAGGGTACGTGATATATATATATATAAAGGTAGCGGCATTACCAAGATTCTACTGAAACGCTCAAACACCCTTACTGAGTATTACCAAAAATAGTTTAAATGCTGACAGGGGAGGTAAATCTAAACATATCTGGTGATTTAAGATCTAAGGTTGTCTATTAATAGAATATTTTCTAACGAACCTTTCAAGTTCGAAGAGAATATCACATTTTTAAGAAATATCGTTAAAGTTAGTTTAGTTCGGAGATGTAATGAGATAGATTGTATAGCTTTTTTTAAAGATTATTTAAAATATTTTTAATAAAGAACTTTGAAAATTCGTGTACAAAAAAAAAACGCCGTCTGTCACATTGACACTTAAATATATCTACGACAAAAGTGGGTTTGGCCCTCTGTCTACCGTTTTGGTGACATTTGGAAAGCATGACAGTCCACGACCCGCCTGAATACTCTGGAAGATAGCCCCAGAATAGCCATGGCTTGATTATGCAATAATTTTTTAAGCACCAGTTTTAGGATACCCTAATAAAGTCGAATGACTTCTAAACTCGGTTAACAAGCATGTCAATGGCTAAGCACTAACTGCGTCTAAATTTAACCCTCAGTGTACATATTGAGCCAATCAAGCGAGTAACAGTGCGCACGCGCCGAGGACGAATCGAACGGGTTGACAGGCCGTCCGAACCTACATTTCGAGTGATATTTATGTTGGATTGAGGGTGGATGAAGCGGATAAGGTCTGTATGTGTAGAGAGATCTGGCACTGTACGCTACATGAGGGACTCGGCGCCATGATGCTTACGCACCTATGTATGTAAGTATGAAAAGGAATTTAGTCACACAAATCCCAAGCAAAGCCTGTTCTCTAATCATCAGTGGCAATACATACATAGATATTATTACAAATTTGTGAGTCGGTTAGCGACACGCCATCTATCACACTGCCACCTAAATATATCTCTGGCGAAAACAGAGTGTGTTACGCCTTTGCCAATTCCTTCGGGGACCTTTGTGGGCGTGATGATATATTACTATAGCTTTCACCAGAAGTCATAAAGATTTGCGTAAAAAACGCGAACATAATCTGAAGTATGTATGAAGAGACTGATGAATGTGGACGAAGCGAAAGAGGTATGTAAGTCTAGAGAGAACTGGCGCTCTATACTCTCTGCCTACCCCGTTAGGGACTCGGCGTGATGATATGATGATGATGATAAAAATCTGAGGTTAGTTTACATCTATACATGTTGGACGGCGCCCAAAGCCTCTGCTAAAACAATGTAGCATTCAAATACAAACGCTTTCAAATCACATGCAGTTGGTCAAGAATAAACAAACAGATGTTAAAATACGCAAAAGAACATCTTGTTAAAATTAGTGCGATGAGATCAAAGTCCTTCTCTGCTGGGGCATTATTGAAAATAGCGTTTGTTGCGCTTGCGCAGCGCGCGAGTGCATCGTTAAATGCATTCGGATATAGGTACATAGTAGATATCCGTTGAATAGTATAGAGCCGGCGCTGTGTACACGGATTATATATAGCAGATTATATATTACAGCGAATATATCACTTTTATATATGTTACAGTAAAAACTTTAATCCCGTAAAAAGTTTAAGGATCGAAGAGTTTGGTCAAAATAATGTTGACTGCAATTATTGGTATAAAATAAGTGCGTTCTACTGCAAAATCTACGGTTAAAAGTTGATTTAAAAGAACTACGAATGCCAAGGCTCGAGCTTCGTTCTCGCCTTCACTCTTTTCCCTGGCGATGTATTTAGATGCTAAACTAACAGACGGTGAGTTCATCGCTGTTTCTCAAACACGACTGTATGTACTCTTGATGTTCCACTTCACAGTATAGATAGCTCGTGGTGTAACGTGGCATATTTTAGACACTGATAAAGATACCTAAAATATATCTCTGGCGGAAAGTGGGTGTGTGGGTATTATCTATACACCCCTGCATAACCCTTTGGGGACCCTTGTGGGAAGGCATGAGAAAAAAAATACTTCTCGATAGCTCTCTGGGAAAAGAACTTCTGTGGATCCCAATAAACAAATCGATTATCACCATTCCAATGTATCGATACATCAATTAAGTTTCATCGCTTAAAAGACCAAATTATCACAAAACTCGACTCCCAGCGAATTCACTCCTAATAATCGGTTAACAGATAAATTGGTGTCCAATTTAGGGCTATTACTTAATCGAAAAATGTAGGAGATGAGAATTAGTGCCCGCATGTCTGTCTGTCCGTACAGACAACATCCCTCTTCGGTTATTCCAATTTACATATTGTATGTCAAGGACTAGGTCGGGATGCTGGGTCATCTTCTAATAAAGATTGAGGGCTGCCACTGCAATGAACATTGCAATGATACGTATTTCGTTGACACGCGATGTATAGTTAAGATATTATCATAATATAATAATAATATATTCATAATATAATAATAATATATCCTCACGCCTTCCCACAAGGGTCCCCGAAAGGGTAGGCAGAGGTGTATAGGCAATACCCACACACCCACTTTCCGCCAGAGGTATATTGGGTGCCAACGTGACAGATGGCGAGTCCATCGCCGTTACTCAAGCACGACTATACATACGCCTTTTGAATTTCTTCTCAGACGTATGCAGGTTTCCTCACGATGTTTTCCTTCACCGTAAAGCTCGTGGTGTGACTAATCACTGTACTTAAGTTTAGAAAACTCATTGGTACAGTCGGGATTCGAACTTGCGACCTTTGCGTCGCAGGCAACTGCTCGAACCACTCGGCCACCACGGCTTGTTATATCATAATACTCAACAAGTAGATACATATAAACTTATTAATTAACAACAAAAAAATCTTCATTATTAACTTCTTGAAACAATTGTGTGTAAAGCCGATTAAAACTTACGACTTCTTAAGAATCACGACAAAATTTGTTATGGTACGTGGTATGGCGGAGGGCCATTGCCCAACAGTGGATGTACCTGGCTAACAATCATAATATGGTATAAACTATTCAATGTAGAAGTTACGAGGGGTTTGATGAACATAGTTAAATATATACCAGTCAAAATGATAACACAAGGAGTGTTTGCTTTACTGTAGTTGGGTAAAGACTGCATATCGATAGAAAAATCTACATAATCGGAGGCTTAGCCAGTATCTTCATCTTCTAGTAACTACTGATTAAGGACCATATTTTTTATCCTTCTTCCTTTAACGTAAAAAAATATTTTTTTGTGCTGGCCGTTAGAAATAGACAAAAATAGAACTCATCCACCCTATAAGACGCAGGATGTTGTGGTGGGTGTGAAATGGGACTCCTCACATCCTCGTGGGAAACGAGATAAAAACTATTAAACTGCCATGCAAACGTACGTGCCAGGTATATTTAGATATATTTCAATGTACTAACCAACTTTTTATATTATATATAGTCATTATGAAGTTGGAATCAAGTATGTTCTATTTAAATATCACTGGCGGTCTCGGGGTGATGATATGATGATGATGTCACTGTATCAGTGTCACATATGTTCTCTTGCATTTCTTGCGATCATTAACATTTCTGCACACTTCAATGCCACATTCTTCACCATATGAAATCAAATGTTGGCGTGACTGATACTTGCCCTGGTGCTAGTAAATGTCGCCTTTACAGTGACGAACTTTTCCTACCGCGACGGTACATCTTGAAGGCATGCATAGAACAGTAGTTTCCTAGTATAGGGAACATAGTAAGAAATGAGTGATCTATCCTGGGTTGAACTCCGCAATCCACTGGAGAGGATAGAGCACTGACCGCCGGCGATGCGAGATATTTTATAGCCTCCACTTACTGGAAGCGACGATCGGTTTTTATTCTAGTTTGTCACTGAAATAAGGTCGGCATAATAAATAAAATGTTATTATATTCGAATTGTTCTGTACAACAGTTTTCTCGCAATTTAGAATGCCCAGTTTCGCTTGGAATAAAAAAAAAAAGCCACGGAAGTGATCACCAATTGTGAAAGTAAACATTTCTCGAATCCATCTGAAGAAACGGAAAATTTCACTCAAATCGGTCCAGCCGTTTACGATTCTGTAAAAGACATACAGACAAACAATCATTTGCTTGTAATGTTTTTACTCAATCGCGCCAGAACGGCTGAATGGAATTGGATGAAATTTGACATAGAGATAGATTATTAGGTAGGATATGTATTTTTTTTTTCAGAATCTGAAACCCAGAATAAAATTACTGAACTGAATGAAATCCAATTTTACCCGAGTGAAAAAAAGAGGGACACAGCTTGTGTATAATTAAAGCCAAGTCCACTTGGTCTGCTGTCCGTACGCACGCGGAAGAGTGCGGTTGCGGCCGCATACGAGCTACTTCGTGAGACTTGCCTTCACACGGTGACATTACCGCCTCATATGTGACAAATGGATATCGTAGAGACAGTTGAATTAGATGTCAATGCGTTACTTGCGCCATGACATTCGCGCGTTCCACCTTTTTTACGTCAGGTTAACATAAATTGCATCTACACTTATAAAGAAGAATGATTGGTTTATTTGTAACAGATATACTTAAAAGCTACTTAACCGATTAGATAACAACGTGTAAATAGATATAATTAACTTTATTCGAAGTAATGTAAACGTCTTTTTTTTATTAATATCCGATACGATATTAGCGATAATGTACTTTTTATGTATATTGTAAACAGATAAGACAGGGCGCTATGGCGCTCATTAGGGGAGGCCTATGTCCAGCAGTGGACTAGAGTGGGCTGGTGATGATGATGATGATGATGATGATGATAAACAGATATACAACTAGAGAGAACTGGCGCTTTACTCTCAAATATTGCGTAGGGATAAACACAGATATTAGCTTGTGAATATCTAAGAAATCTAAGTCAGGTTTTTGATTACTAATAACTCGACAAAGGTCTTTTGAAGGGTAGGCAAGGGTATATCAAAAACCTCTTTCAAGATGGTGAGTCCATCGTCGTTTCTCACACATGGTTTCTTTAGGATGTTTTCCTTCACCGAACGCAAGCCGTTGAATTTACAATAAAAAATTACAAGTGGTTACTTAAACCTCTAGGTTACCATCGGGACTAGCCCTGATGGTAGCGAGCGTGCTCGCCGACTATGCTCTATGGATCTGCTAAATGTCAAGATACGAACTGGATCAAAAGGTCAATTGCACCGAAAATTACATGGCTATTCCCAAAGAGGATGCATGTCAACCGATGAACTGTGACTGGTGCATCCGGTGACTCCGGATGGGAGCGGCTCCCCTCCGGCATTATATACTGTTATATACTTTGCATTTCCACCATCATTTACCACGTACCACATACCATCCACTCACCACGGGGGCCCCGGATGCCCTGCCCCTCTAGGCAAAAGGCTTTTCTGCTAACGTTCACACATTCCGCAGATAATGTTATTGGCTTAAAACGGCCTTCTGTTCTACTGGTCAGAGCTCTTGAGGGTAGACATTTGTGCCATGAATATGAGAATAACACCTTAGGTACATGTTCTATGAATTGTGTGTATATCTATCTATATAACTATGTATATCGTTGTCTAGTTTCCATAGTACAACTTTTGCTTAGTTTAGGACTAGGTAAAGTTTAGTGTAACTATCCCAAGTATTTATTTATTATAATTTATTTTATGGATAACATGTACGCAGTCAGAAAAGGATTGTGTCTAGGACTGATCCAAGAACCCTGTAACAACCTATGGAAAGCTTGAAAGAATGTAAGTCTAGAACTGACGCTGTAGTAGGCGCTGAAAGCCCAATGAGCAAAACGGGGGTATGATACGTATGTATGAAATCTGTTATATGAATTACATTGAGCCGTAGTTACCGACCGAAAGAGAGCTAAGTCTAAGGAGTGCCCTTTGAACCGAAGATTTCCATGTACCGAGGTGACACCCTAATTGCATTGTAATTTGATTTCCCGTAAAATGAGGCTGGTTATAACCTGCACCTATAGCCTGGCAGATGAGTCTGTCACCGTTTTTGACGTACTAATTCACATAGGTCCTGTAAATACTTCTCAAACTTAGGTTTGTTTACGTTTTCTTCACCGTTTGAATCGTGGTGTGATTAATCACGTAACTTTAGATGAAGCTTGAGTATTCATCAAGAGATTATTTGTAGAACCCGCATAAAGTAGAGATGGAAGGAATGGTATCAAAGACGCCGACAAAAGCACAGTTGTTACATTTCTGATGATCTTCATCAGAAATGTAACAACTGTGCTTTGTTTCCTTTTTATCTTAACACCGTTGTAAAATGGCAAGTGCAGCTTCTTTTAAACAATATAAATAGTCGTCCTTGTGAAAGTGTCGCTCTAAAAGCGGAACACGTCATCAGATCACTTATTCGTAACAAAAGAGCATCAACAACAGAATTACTGGCTGTAATTAATCCAGCAGTGTGTAGCGAGACGACAAAGGGGCGGCCGTACCATATTGTCTCCCACATCCTGTTCGTTGTTTCACGCAAACCACCCGTGAATTGAGATCCGAGCTGCCGTCACTACAAAATTTTGTAGACATGTCATTTGAATAAAAATATACTTACATTGCTATTATCAGGGGATATCATTTTCACCGGAGATTTCCAACATTACACATTATACATTAATACCAACAATAATGTGTAAATAAAATCTTTCTCTAAACCCTCTGCGTATAAAAGTAAATTTAAAAAAAAACTCTCTCCTTTCCTAATCATCACTGAAGGAGTGAGCAGAGCAAAATACACCTTCTTATATAATATAAATACCCTCACACGTTCTTACAAGGGTTCCCGAAGGGGTAGCCAGAGTTGTATAGGTAGTACCAATACATCCACTTTCCGCCAGAAATATATTTTAGGTTCCAGCTAACGTGACAGATAGCGAGTCACTCAAGCACGAATACACCTACGCCTTTGAATTTCTTCAGACGTCTACGTCTCAGACGTATGCAGATTAAGCCCGTGGTGTAACTAATCACTGAATTTTAAGTTCAGAAAAACTCATTGGTACAGTCGGGATTAGAAGTTGATTGCAAGTTCTAATCCCGACTGTACCAATATATTTTTGTTGCAGGCAACTACTCGATCTACTCGACCACCACGGCTATTATATAAAAACCATATACTTCGTAAGAAACAAATTTCATCAAGTTTTTCAGTTACCCTCCATCCTCTATTAGCCATACAATAGTGCGATCCCAGAAGCAATCATGACAAGTGAACCATATCTCTGGATTCAAATCAACAATAAACAATGTCATTGGCCACCCATGACGTCCGTATTGCCGGTTCGATTCTCAGTTAACGCTCGACTAGGTGCAAACAATCGCAGGATGCGACACAATGGCTCGTGTCACACAATACCCTATCGGCGGTAATCATGTGCTTTTTACTAAGTACTGCTAATTTGTCTTCGGTTACAAATTGCCATGAAGCTGATCAGATAGTCTGTACTACTGCATTGCGAAGGTTATTTAACGATAGCCGACACCTATCAAGTGTCTGCTATCATTATTGCGACTGGAATTTGTGCATTAGCTCGTATTCTCGTTCAGAACTGAAGGTAAACATCGAGAAAACGTATCGACAAATCTATCAACGCATATTCTAAGTTCAAATAAGCCTTTTAGGACTTAACTGGCCATGAATATTAATGCATGACCATAAATATATATCTAAGAAAGGCAATTAAAAAGAAAAACAATAACAAAAAGGTTGACAAACCTAGCTCAATGTGATCTCCGACACAAATGGAGTTCGTAAAGCCACAAACAGAATCTAACCGCATTCTTCACTTCCTTAGACCATTAAATCTGATTACGGGCTCCATAACGACCAACACAAGCCACCATAGATGCAATTGCTATGTTGAATACGTGTTACACAGAACTTGTAAACTATGGCAATCGACTGGAGAGTAGAAACGGAAATTGCTTTGCGTCTACACCGGACAAAATGGATCACGCACGCATTCCTATAAGAACTGAAGTTTAACGATTGCTCTAAGGGCAGCATGAGATTGGATGTAGGCCGAGACAAATACATTTATGAGGACAATAACAATAATTACCAGAGAGACTCGTTTTAATTCTCCACCGATCATCGCGCCTTCGTTTGATTTCCTCCCATATACCTAATGATTACAGGTGTAATAATAAATATGTATATATTTATATATCTATATATATATAGGTGCTTGCATGCTAATGTCGCCTTTCTTAAAGCAAGAATGTCTATGATTTTCTTCTCAGACGTATGCAAATTGAACTATATATATCTACTTAAAATATTAGCATTGCCTCATTAGTACAGACAGAGCACTCGGGAACCTGTAATCCGGGATTTTCTGAAGGTTCCTACAAGCATAAGGTTCATGGTAAGCGGCTACCGCCACCTTTGAACGTTTCCTTGACTAGGGGTATAACTCGCGCCTTTTGTAAACAAGCTATGTGCGCCTTGCGTTCCCACCGGCATTTAATTTTATTTCTTCTTTTTTTTAAGAAAAATTCACGTGTTTTTCCAGCCAATGATCTATTTCTCTTCAGTTCAGTAGATTTAACGTGAAACAGAAAACCTCACAAACTTTCGCATTAACAATATTGGTAGAAGTTAGGAATACGTACTAGATGAATATATTTTTATTGTACAAGCACAAAACACGTTTAAAACCGTAGCAGCCCTGCCACCATAATGGGATGTGCACGTGTATAAGTTATAGGTAATCTGAGGTCACTATAACATTCGTCAGCCCCACATTGAAACTTAACTGGTTGACATTAAGGTTTTGAATTTCAATCGAACCTAGATTTGAATACAGAAATTACAAAGATGAAAATAAAAAATATATTTCGCTGTGGGTTATCCTGTATCTTGATAATATCATCACGCCTTCCCCACAAGGGTCCCCGAAGAGGTAGGCAGAAGTGTATAACATTATAATTATATATTTATATCGTTTAGCATAATTTTAGTATGATTACATCTATACGAAACCGGAGCGCTTGGCTATTCAACTCTATTTGACATAATGTGTGGTCTTCAAGCTCTCCTCAAGCGTCTCAAGTAATGACTATCATTAACAGACCACACGACGAGATGATTGTTGCTATGGAGTTTGGAGAAAGGCCTTGTTTCCAAGATTAAAGGTAAAGGCTTAAAAAAGTTTTGTTTTGACATTACAAACAGACCCTTCAAATTTATTTTGACTGTGTCTTTGAAAATAGAACAGTTGTATTCTGGTTGTTTGAGGCGTTGTGAATTTATCCACATGACGATGCAAAGATAACAAAGTGACAACATTATTAAAGGGAGTAATGCTAATTCCGCAATCCTTACTTAATATCATAAATGTGAATGTAAGTTTGTTTGTTACGCTTTCACGTACAAACTACTTAACCGATCATCATGAAACTTTGTACACATATTCTTGGAGGTATTATAGTAGGAAGTAACATAGGATCCTTTTAATTAAAAACAAAACAATTTTACGAAAGGTAAAAAAGCCGTCCTCGCCGACGAAGTCGCGGGTACAGCTAGTATTGTTATATGTATGTTTTTTAATATATCCTCACGCCTTCCCACAAGCGTCCCCGTTTTGTTTTTTTTTTCAAAAAGTATTAATAGCATGAAATAAGTAGTACATTATACAAATATAACTTTATCGTTACGGCATATTTTTTTGCGAAAAAAGGAATAAAAATACTGACTACGACTTAATTGCTTTTTTTTTTTCTTTCTTTCATAGTGTCCAAACACATATTTGAACTGTCGTATTTTCTGAGGCACCCTGTAAAGATAGATAATACTAGAGGGCGTTGTAAATATTCCCCTATCTATATGAACTCGGTTGATGACATTTTGTAACCCCACACTCAAATGAAAACTAAAATCAATACACGCACGCGCACCGTTGAAAGATCGATATTACGTCTCCCCCAGTCGCTGCACATCTGTTGAATCGATCTAATCCCTCCCTATATTTAATGTATTCAATTGTTTCCTCACTACTGCTACCTTAGAATGAGCATTCAACATTGCGTTGGGTTTAAAAACTGCAATGTATTCAATATAATTTGATCGATATTGGAACATCTGTTATATCAATCGCTTAAAGAGTACAAGTGCTTGGTCGATACCGACATTCAACATTGGAATTCACAATCGAATAGCTATGTATTCCTAGCAAAAAGTGCCAGTGATTTTACCCGGGTTGAATTTACTTATGTATGTGTTACGGCCTCACTACTCCTCCTCAATAAACTGGCTACATAATCATATTATAATAATAAATAATATCCTCACGCCTTCCCACAAGGGTCCCCGAAGGCACGAAGGGGTAGGGAGAAGTGTAGTAACCACTCACGCACTTTCCGCCAGATATTTTAGATGCTAACGTGACAGATGCCGAGTCCATCGCCGTTACTCAAGCACGACTACACTACATACGGCTTTGAATTGCTTCTCAGACGTATGCAGGTTTCCTCTCGATGTTTTCCTTCACCGTAAAGCTCGTTGTAGTAACTTATCACTGTACTTAGATTCAGAAAAACTCATTGGTACAGTTGGAGAACTTCTCGAACCACTTTTAACATGAAAATTTGTAAGGATGTTTGTTTGTCTTTCACGCAAAGAATACTGAACCGAATTGAATTAAATTTGGCACTGTGATACATTATTCGCTTGATTAATACATATGATAGGTTTTATTGTAAAAAATATTATTCGAAATCAGGTACAGTACAACTATTACAAAAATAAATTCTCAAACCAACAAACAATCTCGTCTTCCTATATTATAAGTATTAGGATGGTAGCCTACATCTTATTAGCCGATTTCTTACCTTATGCCGTTGGTATAGTGTTTGTATTCGCTTGTTCAGGATTGTAGTTCTATTTTTGTAATGCCATAGGCGAGGGTGTAAAACTAAGGGCGGGGGTTTAGGGAAACGTTTGGTTTTTATACGTGACAGAAATATCAATGTTTTAATTTTTGTCTATGCCGACATCCGGTTTTAAAATTCTTTGTTTGAAACATGTAGGTAGATTCATTCATAATAATTTATAATATAATAATATATCTTCACACCTTCCCATAAGGGTCCCCGAAGGGGTAGGCAGAGATGTATAGGTAGCTCCCACACACCCACTTTCCGCCAGAGATACATTTTAGGTGCCAACGTGCTTAAAGCATATCTGCATAATTTACAAGTGTCTACAATGTATTAAAAAAGGTTTTAATATTGTGAGGTTCTCGGCGCGATCATACGTATGTATAAAAGCTTTATTTTACAGAAACATGGCACGGCTTCATTTAATTGTTTTCATTTTATTCATTTAATTGGCTTGATTTCAATAAATCAATACTTCGGTATCGTGAGCGTAAATAGGCTACGGTAACCGTTTCCCATCAGGTGGGCCGTATGCTTGTTTGGCACTTCTCTGTTCTCTGGTCTGTATAGAAAACACAGTGTGATAACGCCACGTGTCATAATTGATACCCTAAAAGATCACTGTTCCAGTAGCATGGTGTCGCAAGATACAGATAGCAAATCTTAAAAAAAATTCAAAACGTCATCAACGCATTGCTTGCCATTTATAAAATTACTAACAACATCACGCCCAGGCATTGATGGAGTGAGCAAAGAGCAGAACGCCAGCTCTCTCCGCTCTCTCACAGACTTCATCCACATTCACTCTATGAATCTATGGTATCTATATACGTGCCCTGTTTCGAGTATTCTTAACGTGTCTGCTTCATTTCTCGATCAATTTGATCTAGGAACTTTGAAGGTAGTCTTTCTCACTGTTGTCTGTTTACCTGATAAGTATATTCTTTAAATATAACTGTTATTGGAAATACGTGCAAATTACTAGTCTATTCAGCCAATTGAATGCGGTACTAGCGCATTAGAAATGCCGTCTATAATATTGACATCGGTTGCAATTCACAAATGACCTCTCGGTTAATATTATAAAATATTACAAATATCTAGCATAAAAGGCACACAGTATGCATTTTTTTTCTTATACGATTGACAGCTACGGTAAAATTTTATTGAATGACCTTTCAACCGACAAATATTTCAAATAAAAGGAAATCGAGTTCTGTTTAAAAATTTAAATTTCGAATCAATATACCTAATATGCAGATTAAAAAATATTTTACTCTGTATATTCTGAGTGCGTTCAGATTCTATAAATATCGAAGGTCACGTCACGTTCACGTTGTGAATTTATTTATTCTGTTTTAGGTGTCTCCTTCTGTTATACTGTGGCCCGCGATTATACCCAAGTTATAGTGATAATACAAACATACGAGTAGGTATATTGTGATTATCTCATCATTAGCTCTACGCGCTTGGGTCATACCATGACGACAGCGAATAGCCTTCCTCAAAACTCTTAAAATTTCGCTCATATGACACACGGAATCGTATTAAATATAGTACAGAGAAAATTATAAGCTGGATAAAACATACAGGATATATTGTATTCCAGAAAAAAAATTATTTAATGAAATAAAAATTTACTCGAGTGAAACCACGGGACAGAGCTATGTTATAAATACACCTCAGTAGCGATAGATGCCAGCAGGTGGATATACAAATAAACGTATTCGGTATCAACATAGAGACAGCTAGTTCTACTTTCACCAGCACAAATACACCTGCGTAATTTGGTTTAATTAATTGTATGCACTCTTGTCACTTGCCTGCTTAGTTAACTTTACACCACTTACTTGTACCACTTACTTGTACCAAACATTATTATTATTATTTCTGACAATATACTTAGCGGCTGTTATCAAAAGCTTTGAGGCACGTCACGTCAATGGAGCCATAAATCAAAGAGACGCAGTTTTATCTCATAATGATGTAAGACATAGTTTGAGGGGCGGATGTCGCCGACTTTGTCAGACTTGAGACTTGTGTAAACCATCCAGTTTGCTCCCAGATAGATTTTATCCCAAACTTTCTAATCGGTCATTGAACTTGGTGTAGTAGAGGCACACAACGGCCCACGTAGCAAGCTAAGCTACGGACAACATACTTCATGCTTAAAGTTCAAGTTACAAAAGCTTAACGGTTGGACAATGTACCTTAACAACTTAAAAGCCGTGGTGGCCGAGGGGTTCTAGTATCACCTGAAGCGTTGCAAGATTGCAAATTCGAACCCCGACTGCAATAAGTTATCAATCTACATCCGTCCAAAAAAAGGATTGCCTAGTTTTGATGTGGAAATAATAATAATTACATATATCCTTACTAATATTATAAATGTGAATGTAAGTTTGTTTGTTACGCTTTCACGTAAAAACTACTTAACCGATCGTCATAAAACTTTGTACACATATTCTCGGAGGTATTAGAAGTAACATAGGATAATTTCTGTTGCAAAAAAAAATTTTTTTTTACGAAAGGTAAAAAAGCTTTCTACGCCGACGAAGTCGCGGGCACAGCTAGTACATTTATATAATCGTATTTCTATTTCTCTAGAATAAAACCAACTCCTTGTTATATACCAAATTTTAAATTCCAAACCATAGTCTGAACAATAATATAGAATATACCTTGAAAAATAATCTTCTTGCGTGAATGAGTAACAGACATCTAGTGATCTATCCAACCAGCCCCTCTTGCTCATTTATATCTAACTAGCTGTAGCTGTACCCTGCCACGCTTCGCTGTGATAAAAACAATCCTTGGTGCGGATTATATCATACTAAAATTTCAGCTCGATCGGTGTAGAACTTTTTGAAGCGTAAACCAACATATTTTTTTTTATATATATAGATATAAATAAGCACTAATAGCTATGGGTTTTCTACTTTTATAAATTTTCGAATTCTTAACACGAGGTTATCACACTCGAGTGACACCCAGTACTGTCACGTATATGTGTCCAAGACAACGGCTTATCATAAAAAAAACATGAGAGTTACCACAATTTTAGTTCTTTGGATCCCAAAAGCCCAAATAAGCTTAAACAAAGCATGTACGTAGTACATTGATATCAGCACTTCCTGGCTTTGACCACAATGTTTGTGGGAGATTATGAAAGATCATCAGATAAAATGTAGTATCTTTTTTATCATCTGACTATTCTTAGGCTTTATATCCCACTAACCGTACCCTGTGTCTATGACTTGACCGGGACATGAATTTTCAAGTAAAAAGATATCAAATGCCTTTGCTGTACTCCTGACAGTGTGTGAGCAAAATTTCATAGATTTATCCAAAAGTTAAGACGTGAAAGCGTAATAAACAAACTTACTTTCGCATTAGTGTGTATTAAGTACAATACAATTAAAGGTGCCCGTTAAAAGATTTCTCCAAAGCTTTCTTTCGACCTTTGGAGAGAACATTCAGCTGGTATTTTTAAGACCCTAATTGACCGCAGAGGTTGGAATCAGAATATTGCTTTCGCAGACTATTCAAATCACTAGACGACTGCGGCTCTACAAACGAAGTTTATTTATTAATAAATCTAATACCTAATACCTTTATTCATATATCTTGAATCTTGATATAGATATTGCCATCACCGAAGACGCGCCCCACTAATTCTTCCCTATAGTTCATAGTGTAAGTGTGCAACCCTCCACTAATGTTTGAGTATTGTCGGTAAACAATTACTACCTATGAGTGGACACGCACACTTACAATTAGTAGAGTCGGGTCATACTCCCCGCATCCCGCCCCCCCGTCGACTAGAAATTGGTGGTCCGAGTCTTGGTGGATGGCACAATCTATAACTTAGAATGTAAAACTCTACAAACTAACTGTGGTTAGATCGAAATGAACAACGGTAAAGTCCCTAACTTCACATCGTGGTCGTGAGACATTTTAATCGATTTAGCTTGCGTCATGCTGTTACCACTACAGTGCACAATTTCGAATGGATGGTAAGCTTGCCCGCTGATAACCATACCATTCGGATAGATGGGTCTTTAATCGCGATGTCGAATCGAAAAGGGCCTTAACGGATAACCGGTGGAGTTTACAACTGAAAGAAATACTAGTTATATAGATGCGTCCCGCGATTTCACACGTGTAATTTTTATTAGAAGATTTTTACTCTAATACCTAAAACATATGGCATGTGTTCCAACTTGTAATATCTATCTCTGCGCCATATTTCATCGGTTAGGTAAGTTGAGTATTGTTAAGTATGTATGTATGGTGTAAGTTAAGAATGCTTAAAGCACATGGGAAAGCAACGCGTAACCAATGCTCATAACCCTTACCCGACAAGAGGTATTCTTGATATCACTACGGAATACTACTAGCACTGAACGGTGCGGACTAAGAAGACCTTCCTTCCGTGCGCTCAGGCTAAGGAGTGAACACCTCTTAAAGAGTGAACTTCCGTAGTACATTAATTTGATCCATTTCGTAAGGTTTGCAAGTTAAGCGTACAAATATATGTTCATTACAATATCACATTACAAATCATGGATTTTTTAGCTTTTCAGTACTATTTTAGGTATGTGTTATACATATAAACCTTCCTCTTGAATCACTATATCTATTGCTGCATTAAAATACGTGGCATAGTTCAAAGATCTAAGCGAACAGAAAGCACAAGCGACTTCATTTTATACTATGTAAAGATTATCACTTGACTTCAGTGTGATTTATATACACTTAAGAATTGTATTTTATTGCGACCAATACGATCTAACAACACTACGCCACCTCGCGAATAAACGTTTAAAACAAT
>JACCPG010004012.1:0-13585 GCA_016069955.1 Drepana arcuata | reverse complement strand
CGGGTTATGTGACATTTCTACTCACTAAAACCCCCGAGGTGGCTATCCTCTTAGGATCTATGAGGGCTCTGAGATCTCTTGAGGAACGCGCCAGTGCCCTCCTGCACTTTGCCTGAGCACTTCCCAGGGGCGTCTAACTTCGCCCCTAGTACCCTCGCTGTGTTATCGGCAACCCAAGCCACATTGCGAGGAGCGTTCGCAAACGAGTCTAACGGAATCATCTTTCTTCGAAATTGTATTATCAAAATCTCTTTTGAAAAATAATTAAGCCTAGATAAGTTCCAAGAACTAGTCCGAATATGGTTTCCAGTAATTGATTTGATGAAGTTTAATTGAGGGAGTCAAGTGGAGCAATTCGTTATTAGATTACGGTATTAAATTTGAAGCCAAAATCATCTGTCTGATTTTAATTTACTTACTTTAATAACATCTACATCGGTCGACTAAAATATGATTTTCGCTCGTCTTATAATCTTTGTCATTACATATTGCCTGATCTAAGTAAATACATAAATATTATTACGCTGAGTCTCGCACAGTGTTCGTAGATGAAGCGAAAGAGGTAAGTCTAGAGGGAATAGGCACTCTACACTGTCTTTCAAACTTGTGAGGGACACGGCGTATGCAATAAATATAAACATAGATAGACATTATCACGACGAATCCCTCTCAGGGAAGGCAGAGAGAGGCGAGCGCTAGATCTTTCTAGACTTACAGACTTGTGGGGCCAAAAAGAAGAAATGAGTAGAGAAAGTATGTAGTGCTTACACACCGACTATCTGCCGTTGAATTTTTTTGGTGCCAACGTGACAGATGGCGAGTTCATCGCTGTTACTTCAGAACTTCTACGTACTACTACACTTACGTGTTTTGAATTTCTTCTCTAATACATGCAAGTTTCCTCTCGATGATCTTCTTCACCGTAAAGCTCCTGGTTGACTAATCACTGTACATCAGTTCAGAATAACTCATTGGAACAGTCGGGATTCGTAATTGCTATCTTTGTGTTGCATGAAGTTTCTTGCCGGTTCTTCCCCATGGAAGCGACCAACCCGAACCGTGCTCCTTTTTCGACGTTTTATAAGTGCCCATCTGGCCCTATGTGAAATAAAAAGATTTCGATTTTGAAACAATTGGAACCACTCATGTGATTCGAGTATCTATTATGTATCCTTGAAAAACAACGTTACAAACGATTTGAAGGCTCCGATCAGTCCAACAGAGAACCGTTTGTACTCCTATAGATCAAATGAGTATATAAAAAATTCGCAAACTTACCCATATACCTGAATAGGTTAACAAAAGGTTAGTATTACTCTGAAATAACGTTTGAAGTTGAGGTTGTTTTGTATAACAATACTCCAATTGCATACTCTTTGATATCGATCTTTTTGTTATATATCCTCACGCCTTCCCACAAGGGTCCCCGAAGGGGTAGGCAGAGGTGTATAGGTAATACCCACACACCCACTTTCCGCCATAGGTATATTAGGTGCCAACGTGACAGATGGCGAGTCCATCGCCGTTACTCAAGCGCGACTATACATACGCCTTTGAATTTCTTCTCAGACGTATGCAGGTTTCCTCTCGATGTTTTCCTTCACCGTAAAGCTCGTGGTGTGACTAATCACTGTACTTAAGTTCAGAAAAACTCATTGGTACAGTCGGGATTCGAACTTGCGACCTTTGCGTCGCAGGCAACTGCTCGAACCACTCGGCCACCACGGCTTCTATTATTATTATTATTATTATAAAATGACTATTACGGTCCTTAAAACCTGAACAAAGCTGGATATAATTATTTCATACTCTATCAATTTCCTTGTGTTTGTTTCAATTTCACATCTGTGCCATATAATTGGATGAAAAGCTCATTCCTGGCAACTTACAGGGGTTCAGTTAGGCGGAATCCCATGAAATCCAACGATTACAACGAAGCCTAATTATACGCAACGTAAGTAATTAAATTATGCTCTTAAATGTATAATTATAAATATATTGGGTAGTTGCTGTTGCGCTCGTTGCGTAAAGAGATTAAGAGCACGCCATTTTGAATTCTAATGAATTTGCATAAAAGGTTATATTACTTAATCACAAGGCATGGTTTGAATATAAACATGGTATGAATAAGCAAAGATTCATGAGATAGATATACAGTTTAAGTGACTATAACGATAAGGATGGAAAATAATTCGTTATATTATAAATATAAAATAATATATCCTCACGCCTTCCCACAGGGGTCCCCGATGGGGTAGGCAGAGGTGTATAGGTAGTACCCAAACACCCACTTTCCGCCAGAGATATATTTTACGTTCCCTGTTACTCAAGCACGACTATACATACGCCTTTGAAATTGCTTCTCAGACGTATGCAGGTTTCCCTTCGATTGCAAAAAACAGCATAATTAATAATAATAAATTGAAATAAACAGCATAATGAATTAATAATAATAAATTGCTTCTCAGACGTATGCAGGTTTCCCTTCGATTACAAAAAACAGCATAATCCCAAACTGAGCAAACCTTGTGTGTATTGTGGGAACTAGACAACATAATATATATGTATGTACTGTCCAAATATTTGGCAGAATGTACCAATGTATTTATGTAATTTGATCTACTACTAGTTTGGATTTCTCTCCAAATTCTAATAAAGTAACATTATTACTGAATTAGCTTTCTTTTTATTGCATACGCCTAAAGGACTGGCTTCCATGTCATGATTTACGTGCACAAGAATAAAATGGCGAGTGCTAAGACTAAGAATATTGGAGTAATAAATAAGACGTCGTAAGTTCTGGCAAATTTCCACCTGCACTGTGTAAATTCTCTCGCCAGTCTTTGACTAGAACTACAGGACAATTTAGACAGAACGCTTGCCTTGTTGAATATTCCTTTGCGACGGATTAGCACCTTACTCGACCCAACTAAAAATATTATCTCCTTATAAATTTACATTAAAGTAAGATTACAGAGTCGTGGTGGCTGAGTGGTTCGATTAGTGTAGTGTAGTGGTTATCGGAAACATTTATAAGAAACTTGCGTATATTTGAGAAGAAATACAAGCATCTCTTACTACCCTACCTTACCCTTTCAAAGGTTCTTACAATAAGGTATGAAGACACATTAAAATACAGACCTCAAATCGTATATATGTATAGTCAACTTAAGAACTGACAATTTTGAATTCTTAGACAGTTCTTAAACGTTGACGAAGCGAAAGAGATATGTAAGTCGAGAGAGAACTGGCGCTCTATACCCTCTGCCTACCCCGTGAGGAACTCGGCGTCATGATATGTATGTAATTTAAGAACAATGTTGAGTACCTCAGACTAGGTAGTTAGTAGTAGAGAGAGCAGAGCTCCACTTCACGAGACTTATAGACCTCTCTCACTTCATCCACGTTCATTAGTCTCCTCATACGTACTGGCTTGTATCAAGTACCTTGGAAAACAATATCTAACAAGCAAAAATTTCTGAGCCAGCTTTCCTCTAAAGGCAAGGATATATAATATTCTCCTAACAGATTTTAGTACAAGCGACTTCATTAGCCAAATGTTTTCTTTCAAGCTCGCAGCTGTTTTTATAAATTAAAGCTCTGAAGGCATGTTCGTATGACGCCGTCACAAGGAGTAAAGAATATATATGTTGATTGTCTAGACAACATAATAATTTCGTAAATGGAGAGGCCGAAATTAATACGATACAACAGTTGTATGGACAGTATTGCCTTTATTTTAATAAATACATATTTTAATACTAGCTGCGACTACGTCCGCGTGGAATTAAACAAGAAAGTTATTTTTAGGAAAACATCGAGAGGAAACCTGCATACGTCTGAGAAGAAATTCAAAGGCGTATGTATAGTCATGCTTGAGTAACGGCGATGGACTCTCCATCTGTCACGGTGCCACCTACAATATATTATATAAAATAAATTTCATGGGTGATGGGTACTAATCATATTCCTCTGCCTACCTTTCGGGGACAGCAATGGGACTACGTGAGGATATATTATTATTTTGTAAATAAATTTCATAATAATATAATAAGTATGTGCTTGTGTGTGTGTATTCTGAATGCGTTTGTTTCTGTTGGCGTGTATACGCATTATTTTATTGAATAAGTAGGTTTCAGAGTTGTAGTGTAATCCATCGTGTATGTACACAAAACATATGTAAACAGTGGGTAAAGTTCCATATACCTATATTTCGTCGCATACTAAGTGCGGCGCGAAGACTTAATTTACTTACTCCGAGGCGTTGTAAACTTTGACACTTCAACATAATTTGATGAAAACACTTACTTACAAACAACGTATGTGTTCGTAAGTAAATGTTGGTCTTGTAAATTGAAATGACTTATTGTACGTAAGCTGATGAATATTTGGGGTGAATAGAAAGCAATTTAATTACATAAAGTGTTCCCGCTGTGGTGGCCGAGTGGTTCGAGCAGTTGCCTGCGACGCAAAGGTCGCAAGTTCGAATCCCGACTGTACCAATGAGTTTTTCTGAACTTAAGTACAGTGATTAGTCGCACCACGAGCTTTACGGTGAAGGAAAACATCGAGAGGAAACCTGCATACGTCTGAGAAGAAATTCAAAGGCGTATGTACAGTCGTGCTTAAGTAACGGCGATGGACTCGCCATCTGTCACGTTGGCATCTAATATACCTCTGGCGGATAGTGGGTGTGTGGGTATTACCTATACACATCTGCCTACCCCTTCGGGGACCCTTGTGGGAAGGCGTGAGGATATATTATTATTATTATTATAAAGTGTTCCCCGGAAGACAAATATGTTTATAGATTACGATTCAGTTCATATACATGTATGAAGAGGCTGGAGAACGGGGATGTCTGAAACGATGATGAAGTGTAAGAGGAGTGTACATCAAGAAATGTCTAGAAGAAGCGCAGTGGACATTAGACTGGGACACGGCGTGGTGATATTTATCTAAATTTATCTAAATACATATTTATTTTATTTGATACGGCACGAGCTTTATAGTGAAGGAAAACAAGGAGAGAAAACCTGCATACGCTTGAGAAGAAATTCAAGGGCGTATGTATAGTCGTGCTTGAGTAACGGCGACGGACTGGCACGTTGGCAGCTAATATATCTCTGGCGGAAAGTGGGTTTGTGGGTAATACCTATACACCTCTGCCTACCCCTTCGGGGACCCTTATGGGAAGGCGTGAGGATATATTTTATATTTTTATGAAATAAACAAACTGAGTAAAGAAGTAGAATGTTATCGTTCCAGCAATGCTTCGTTACCTAAGCCTATTGTAATATTATGAAAGCGAGAGATTTTGGGGATGTTTGTTATTCCATCACACCAGAGCGGCTAAGCGGAATTGTATAAAATTTGGCACATATTATTTTGATTAACAAAAAAAACATGTTTTACTTCAGAAAACAAAATAAGCATAGAAATGATTTTTCACGCGGAAGGAATCGAGGACTTCCGATATAGCAGAACTGCCTACCCTTTTGGGGACCCTTGTAGTGGAGGTAGCTTGAGTATGTAGTAGGGACCCACATATTTAAGTTCAGTGAATGCTAGGTCAAAATCAAATCAATCAAAATCAAAGTATTTTATTCAATGTAAGGGACACAGGGAACACTTATTGAACGTCACATATTTAATATAAACTAAAGTTACCACCGTTTCCTAGAAAAAAGTACCTGCCAGGAGAAGAAACGGCGAAACAAACTCCCCGGTTTTCTTTTTTAACATTTATTCCCTTTTACGTAGGGGTAGAAAAGATTAAATATATAAACTCTGTACCAGAGGAGCAATTCGTTGCCATGCATGGCCATCATTCAAATAATCTGATGTTTTATAATAAGCCTTGCAGAGGAAGCATGAAAAAAGAATAACTGCAGTTTAAATGTAAAATGAGTATCAATTTTAGATCAAATTCGCAATGAAGAGATTCACAAAACATTGGCCAGAACGAGCATGTAATTGTAAAGATGAAGAATGTTACGTTAGTTTTCGACATATAGAAAGGATGAGTAAAGAAATATATAGAATGCGAAAGTGTGACCAAGAATAGGCAGAGGAATACCACGTTCCGACTATCTAGATCAAATCAATTGGAGTCTCAAGAACTGGAACGTTAAGAGTACCTTAAACCAGTGAGCATGTATGAAGAAACTGATGAATGTGGCCGAAGCGTACGAGGTATGTAAGTCTAGAGAGAACTCGCTCTCTATTAATTATACCTACACGCTATGGACTTGGTGTGAAGATTTTTAGGTACATATTTTCGTATTACTGAAAAGGCTGCCTCTGAGGTATTTGTCAAAAGCTATTTACAAATACTGTGTCTTTGATATGAGTGTAAACGTTGGCAGGACAAACAAACTCCTTTTCGCTCTGAATAATAAACTGGGTCTGAATTTAAGAGCATGTTTATTTCCAAATAACAATAATATAAAAGCATTTCTGATTTAATTAAAATAGATCCGTAGCTTGATTCACGCATTTTATCTACTCTTACTGCCTACCCCGTGAGGGACTCGGCGTGACAATATGCATGTGTTTATAACATCATTGTAGATGAAGCAATGAGCTAAGAATTCTCACCGCATTATTGAGACCTTTATCTGCATTACCCATGACGCGATATTGCAATAATTGTATTATATCTCCACTTTTGTTACCGGTATATATTTTAAGCTGCAGAGAGAAGAGATGTAACCTGAATACGTTTGAGAAGAAATTCTATGGCGTATTTATAGTCGTGCTTGAGAAATGGTGATGGACTATCTGTCACGTCGGTACCTAAAAATAAAAGTGGGCGGTGGGGGCTCTGCACACCTCCGTTTACTTCCCTCGCTTCATCCGCATTCATCACTCTTCATGCATGCTCAGATAGCGCGCTTAACGTAAGGCTTAACCATGCTCCGAGGCACCGAATAAAAAATAGAAGTTAAAGTAAACGGTTTTTAAAATTCGAATCTTAGTAGGTATACGCAGATCGAGCACAGCGTTTCGAATTGCACTGAGGACCTTCAACAGTACTCCGGTTCTTGTTCAATGCAATCCGCTTAGCCTGGTACCAATTTTAACTTTAGTATTAAGCCACGCGTCAAGTTAAAGCTCGACTGCCACTTCACGGAGTTTTTGCATATTTTATAGTGAATTGTAAGTGCGATAAGAAGTCTGAAATGTGGAAAAGCTGCGGGAATAGATGGGATTACGGCTGAGATGATCAAGTACGGTGGACCAGCGGTCTGGGACGTCATCTATTTGCTATGCAATCTTTGCTGGGAAAAGGGTGATGTTCCGGACGACTGGAGGCGAGCAGTCATCGTGCCTTTCTATAAAGGAAAGGGATCACGATTGGACTGCTCAAACTACAGAGCCATCAGCTTGGTCAGCTTAGCTAGTAAAGTGTATACGAAGATCCTGACGATAAGAATGCAAGAGCGATCCGAAAGATTTCTCTGGGAATCCCAAGGTGGATTTAGACCAGGAAGAGGATGTATGGATCAAACCTTCTCGCTTCGCGGAATCGCGGAAAAGTTTTTGGATATTAACCAAAGGGTTTTCTGCGCTTTCGTCGACTTGGAGAAGGCATTTGATAGAGTCGTACGAAAGGAACTCTGGGACGTGTTGCCTGATATGGAGTGAGCAGTTCCCTACTGCATGCCGTGAAATCACTCTATAGTGATAGCGGGGCGTGCGTTAGGGTTAATGGTGAGATGTCACCCTGGTTTGATGTGAAGTCGGGGTCAAACAAGGGTGTATCATGTCTGCCTGGCTGTTCATTATATATCTAGATAACTGTCTGAGAGCACTAAGAACGAACGGATGTGGAGTGAAAATGGGAAACTTAGTGGTCAACTGCCTATTATACGCCGATGACGCGGTTTTACTGGCGTCATCAGAGGGCGAACTGCAGTCACTAGTTACCATAATGAAAGTAGAATGTGAAAAGAAGGGGCTGCGCCTAAACGCTGGCAAGACTAAGGTTCTGGTATTCGAAAGAGATGAACAAGTGACCGAGTGTGCTATATCGGTAAATGGGCAAATTCTAGAGCAAGTGAATGAATTTGTATATCTTGGAAGCATGTTCACACGAGATGGAAAGTATGAAAAAGATATTGAAAGAAGGATAACTGCCGGAAATAAGGTGAATGGAGCCATGTCGGCGTTGATGGGCAGTTAAAGTCTGAGCAAGAATGCTCGAGTTGCTGTCCACAACGCGATATTGGTACCTACCTTATTGTATGGCAGCGAATCCTGGGTATGTCAGAGGAAGTATGAAAATAGCTTGAATGCAGTCGAATGCGATCTCTTCGAAAAATGTGCAGCGTAACGATATTAGATCGAATCCGCAATGAAGAGATTCGCAAATCAACTGGCGTGAATGAGGGCGTGATTGTAAAGATGAAGAAAGGCATGTTACGTTGGTTTGGACACATAGAAAGGATGAGTGAAGAAAGATTGACGAAACAGATATACAAAGTAAAAGTGTGTGCAAGAAGAGGCAGAGGAAGGCCACGTTCCAACTACCTGGATCAAATAGATCGGACTCTGAAGGACAGGAACGTTAAGAGTACTCGAAACCGACGAGCATGTATGAAGAGACTGATGAATGTGGACGAAGCGAAAGAGGTATGTAAGTCTAGAGAGAACTGGCGCTCTATACTCTCTGCCTACCCCGTTAGGGACTTGGCGTGATGATATGATGATGATGATGATAGTGAATTTTTTGCATAACATTATATTCTTATTTTCTAAGTTTCGGTTTTTATGTAGTGTTTGTTTATTTTATTATTTGTTCCTGAAACACGTGACAACACATGTGACACGAAACAAGTGTAAATCTAAACCATTCTCGAATCCACCTGAATAAAGACGAAAGAAAAGGCGAAAAAGAGAAATCGGTCTAGCCGTTTACTGTTCTAAAAAGACATACAGAAAAACATTCATATCATCACGCCGGGTCTCTAACGGGGTAGGCAGAGAGTATAAAGCATTTATATATATATATATATATATATATATATATAGATTATGGCGCTCCTTTACGCCAGGCCTCTAGTCTACACCGTAAAGTATATATACATTTGGTTAATTGGAAGTGTGTTGTGGTAACTTTAGTTTATATTAAATATGTGACGTTCAATAAGTGTTCCCTGTGTCCCTTACGTTGAATTATATATTTTGATTTTTGTTCATGAACTGCAGCAAACTGACTTGAAGCAAGACACGTATAATGGATGAATCGACTACAATATTCTCAGATACCCTTTACCTCGCACTCTCACTGGCTGAATGCCCTCTTGGAGGCCAAACTGGACTGGCTGATGTCGGTATGTTGTCAGACTTGCAAGATGATTGGAATTATGCATAAATAAATATTACACGAAGAAAAACCCCATGACTGTGAGCACCGTTGTGCACCTAAGGGCCAGTCAAAATTCGTATAAAGTTTGATATCAAAAGACTTTCGTATTAATTTTTAAAATTACGAAATTATAAAACTTATAGCATTCGCGTGTTTTCACTTATTTTTAAAAGTATATTTATCCATTAACCATCGAATAAGCCTTAAATTTATCGGCATTTTTTAAATATATACCCATTTTACCGAAAGTAGTCGTCATTGAAGGTAGATTTATAAAACTAAAGTTACCAATGTGTACTTAGCTTTACAGTATACTTTCCCGTGACCAAGTTAGGCCAGGTGTACACTGTGTTAGAAAACAGTTTTATTACGAAAGTTTTACGAGTCAAGGTGATATCAATCGTTTTACTTTCCTATTTAAGTTGTGTTTTATTAAAGCACTTTCAGTTCAGACTTTTAAGGTCACATTTGAAGTCTAGGCTTTATTAATATTATAAATGTGAATGTAAGTTTGTTTGTTACGCTTTCATGTAAAAACTACTGAACTGATCATCATAGAACTTTGTACACATAGTCTTGGAGGTATTAGAAGTAACATAGGATACTATTTATTTTAACAAAATATTTTTTACGAAAGATAAAAGAAGCCGTCCACACCGACGAAGTCGCGGGCACTGCTAGTAGTAAATAAAGTAATCTGTTGTAACTAACTTAGACCCTTAAGTTCAAATATATCTCCGCGCCGTCACTCAAGCACGAATATACATACTTATCCTTTGAATTTCTTCTCAAACGTTAACAGTTTTCTCGATGTTGTCCTTCACCATAAAGCTCGTTATTTAAATTGTACTCAAATTAAAAAAAAACTGATTGGTATAGTCGGTATTCGAACTTACAATCTTTGTGTTACAGCCGACTTCTCGAACCACTCTGCCACCACGGCTTTTTAAGTACTATTAACATATATATATCACAACGACTCCCTAACGGGGTAGGCAGAGGGAATAGAGCGCCAGTTCTCTCTAGCCTTACATACCTCTTTCGCTTCGACCACATTCATCAGTCTCTTCATATATGCTCGTCGGTTTCGAGTACTCTTGACGTTCCCATATTATTTACGTATTAAGTAAAAGTATTACTAAATAAAAAGTTCTAGCCCTGAAGGGTTAGAAACTCGTCGAGGATTTACGAGGCAAGAGTTTTATACGCTCTCGTCACTCCTCGAGATAAAATTGTTAGGAACTTTTAGTACTAGTTCAGCTGGAGTCAAGGAAACTTTTTATTGGCATCCAGTATTTGACTACAGATCGTATTTGAGCCGTGGTTGCTGTGTGATTCGAATAGCTTCGAATAGATTACAAGTTCGAATTCCGACTGTAGTATTGATTGTTTCTGAACTTATTTACAGCAGTATATAACTAGCTATGCTTTGCGGTTTCACTCGCGCTTATTTTGATTTAATTTGAAATAATCGATCTCTGTGCCAAATGTCATACAATTCCGATTCAATCAAACAGATTCTCAGCTACGTGTATATAGTAGGAACAGGACCCGAGCAAGAAGCTGTGCGCAAAACTAAAATACAAGCAATAATTATGGCATAGACACGTCACAATAGGTCCGTTACATGATCGAGCACAAGCTTAGGTACTTACAATGCTAGAACAAGAGCGACGAAATTCCAGCCCGAGAAATAATCGACTGAAACATAACACCAAAACGTTATACATTTATACAGAACGCCCCGTTTTCAACCAAGATCACTCAATTTATTTACCGCACCATTAGCCTACCCATTATAAGGCGCACCCTTATTATGTCATTGGAACAACTGACAACCGTTAACCCTTCCGATGGCTTTCTTAATCGCTGCAAGCATCGTTAATACGACCGCCAAGAACACGCGCCCCCAGGGTTGGAATCCCACAAGTCATTGTCGTGGGAACGTTTGGAGGGTTAGTTTGTGCGTCGGATTTCACATTTTGCTACTCAAATGTGGTTTTTGCTCGAGATAATCTGCAAAAGTAATGGCTACATTATTGTGGTCCTACAAAAAAGATATATAATATATCCTCACGCCTTCCCACAAGGGTCCCCAAAGGGGTAGGCAGAGGTGTATAGGTAATACCCACACACCCACTTTCCGCCAGAGGTATATTAGGTGCCAACGTGACAGATGGCGAGTCCATCGCCGTTACTCAAGCACGACTATACATACGCCTTTGAATTTCTTCTCAGACGTTTGCAGGTTTCCTCACGATGTTTTCCTTCACCGTAAAGCTCGTGGTGTGACTAATTACTGTACTTAAGTTTTAGAAAAACTCATTGGTACAGTCGGGATTCGAACTTGCGACCTTTGCGTCGCAGGCAACTGCTCGAACCACTCGGCCACCACGGCTTCTATTAGAAAAACGGGTTTTATTAGAAAAACTTAACGCGGCGTATTAGACCCGAGCAGATTGAGTAATTAATATAATGTGATCATCCACGAAGACGCGCCCCACCAATTTGTAGTCGAGGGGGTCGCAGGATGCGGGGAGTATGACCTAACTCTATTAATTGTGGTGTGCGTGTGCACTCATAGGTAATTAGTGTGTACTGACAATACTCAAAAATTAGTGGAAAATTGCAATATAACACTATAAGCTATGAGGAAGAATAGTGGGGTGTGTATATATATATATGTCCTCACGCCTTCCCACAAGGGTCCCCGAAGGGGTAGGCAGAGGTGTATAGGTAATACCCACACACCCACTTTCCGCCAGAGGTATATTAGGTGCCAACGTGACAGATGGCGAGTCCATCGCCGTCTATCTATCTATATATTGAGTACTCAATCTGCTCGAGTACTGATATTCACAAGGAAAGTAACAAAAATAGGTAGGAAGAGGTGAATTAGCACTCTTGTCGCCGTTAATATATTTAGGTTAGCTTGACGAAGCAGATATACAATGCAAAAGCGTGTAAAAAAGAGGCAGAGGAAGGCTACACTCTAACTACCTAGATCAAATCCATTAGACTCTCGGGGTTAGAAACGTGTAGATTACTGGAGCCCGGCGACCATGTTTGAAGAGACTAATTAATGTAGATGCTGGGAATCTCTTTCCCAGCATCTACAACCCTACTTACCCTAAATAGCCTTCTGTAACCCTAAATAGGTCTGGCGGTCTACTGTCCCCACCACATAAAGCGAGGAGAGTCTCCAGCGTGAATGATAAAGATGACATATTTAGGATTGCTAAAATATCTTATAGGTATAAATAGCAAACCTGCACGCGTTTGAAAAGCAATTCAATGACGTGTGTATAGTCGTGCGTGTGTAACGGTGATGGACTCGGTGTCACGCTGGTACCTAAATTATATCTCTGGTGGAAAGTGGGTGTGTGGGTAATATCTACACACCTATTCCTATCCCTTTGGCGACCCTTGTGGGAAGAATTGAAGATATAAAATGTTTGAAAGTATCAAAAGGTAACATTTCGAATTCCATTTCGAAGCTACGCTAATCTACTAAAAACATCTTTGCAAAAAAGTCACGGTGTAAATCATGAAATTTCCACCCCTTATTGCCGAGTCAGCATCGCTCTATAAAATTTCCTGCTTACGGTTATATTATACTGAGACCGCTATTATTTTATGGCTTACAAATTACTTGTTTCACTTCGTGCAGATAACAATATATCATAATATGCCTCATATGAAAGGGAAGGCCAGGAGAGTAGAGCGCCAGTTCTGTGTAGACTTATAAAGCTCAAAAATATAATGGTAAAAGTGCTTAAGAGAACGATTACAGAAGTTCCTTGTAAAAAGCAGGGCTTTTTATTACGAAATTAATGGCGTAAAGTGGGTGTGAACCTACTTTACCCGACCCTACCCCGGGGCCCCTGTGGTAAGGTATGAGGAGAGATATATATTTATCTCTTCATACCATTCCACTATAAATAGTGGTACGAAATGTTGCCCACCATTTAGTGGTGAACGACCACCTTTAGGTATTAGCATCATCCGGTGTATCACTCACAGGTTGCTGACGCAGTATAGTCGTTTAACGCCTTTCTTGAAGTACTATTTTAGGGAAAACTTCAACTAAATACATTTTACATACATACATACAAACCACAAAGGACTCGCACTGTGCGCTTCCAAAGGAGTTTTCTTCCGCGAACGCTCAGGCTGTGGAATGAGCTCCCCGTTGAGGTTTTCCCTGGAGAG
>JACCPG010004009.1:0-16163 GCA_016069955.1 Drepana arcuata | reverse complement strand
TTCCCGCATTTGGTGTGCATTATCGATTATATTTGCTGGCAACTTTGTAAAGCGTTACCAGCATGTTTATTCACACGAATATTGAAATTGAACTAAGATGGCAAAGGCTTGTCACCAAGCATTTAGTGTCTACTATGATGACGAAACAGGTCAAAGAGGTTGCGCTGGACAGAAGCAAATGGAAGGGACTGCATCAGAGTCGCCGACAAGAGCCCAGCTCTTAAAATTAGTTATTTATGATGATGATGACGACAAATTGTGGCTTTTTGCTGTTGTTCTAAATAAGAATGAATAGCGAATTTTCTGTATGTAAATTAAGATGAACAGTAGATTATTTGAGATGATGATTATAAAAGCTTTTATAGTTGTGCCCTCAAATTATAATGGCTCCTCTCCCCTTACACAAAATTGCTCGCGAGCCTGTCAAAGGGCTGCCAATTTTTTATGGTTTCTTTTCGATTACTTACGTTCTTCTTTATGGACTAGTGCTTTTTACTCTTTTTATTATATTAAATACTCTTTTGTGAGAGCCGTGGTTGTTGCCTGCGACACAAATATCGCAAGTTCGAATCCCGACTGTACCAATTAGTTTTTCCGAATTTAAGTACAGTAGAAGGTAAACATCCAGAGGAAACCTACATTCGTTTGAGAAGCAATAAAAAGGCGTATGTATAGTCGTGCTTGAGTAACGGCGGTGGACTCGCCATCTGTCACGTTGGCACCTAAAATATATCTCTGGCGGAAAGTGGTTGTGTGGGAACTACCTATACACCTCTGCCTAACCCTTCGGGGACCCTTGTGGGAAGGCGTGAGGGTATATTATACCTATTGCCTATTAATATATAATTTCTGTACTTTAACATGGTGTTGTGAATCTACGTATTCAACAAGTAAATTGACGGACACTAGTTAGACGCCGTTTCTCTTAGACTCCTTACAATACTCAGAAGGGTCACTTGTTACGTGGAAAACACGTGATATTGACTTCATACACACTAGGATATTGTTACAAGCTGTCAAAAATATACAAATGTATCATCACGCCATGTCTCAAGAAAGTTTCAAGAACTCCTGCTACGAGAGACACAAAAACGCAGGTAAAGTCGATTAGTCAGGATGTTCTCAACGATAATTTTCGTTAAAATTTCTGCTGACGGACAGACTTTTCAATCGCAACTCCGACCTCTTTCACATCAATCATAAATGCCCTCCAATTTCAAGTGAACCTAACGATTCCGCCCTTGTTCTAACTGAAAAAATCTCTGCGCATGTGCTTATGACAGGATATTACTGCGGTCGGTGATCCGTGTCCCGGCTTTAATATCTCATCTTGTTATCTCAAAAAATATTTCCTTACATATTACGTACAGTGACTAGTCACACCACAAGCTTTACGGTGAGAGGAAACATCGAAAGGAAACCTTTGAGTAGAAATTCAACGACGTATCCATAGTCGTGCGTGAAAACGGCGAGGATTTCGTCATCGGTCACGTTGGTCATATATGTATATATATATAGAGTACTCTAAACCGACGAGCATGTATGAAGAGACTGATGAATATGGACGAAGCGAATGAGGTATGTAAGTCTAGAGAGAACTGGCACACTATCTGCCTACCCCGTTAGGGACTCGCCGTGATGATATGTATATATATATATATGTCTGTCCATAAGGCATATATATCTTCCCACTTTCCTACAAAGGTCACCGTAGTCAAAGGTCTCGCCACGCTCTTTTCGCCTGAGATATACTTGAGTGCGAACATGACACACGGCGCACCCATCGTCGTTTCTCAAGTCTGTATACCCTTTTGATTTCCTCTAAAAAGTTTATTATTATTATAAAAAGTTTTCCTCACGATGTTTTCCTTCACCGCAATTCTCAAACCACTCGGCTACTACGGCTCACAATGCATATCTTACCCTGTTTTCAATACGAATATAAACTCCACCTGTCCGTCCGTGTTATAATATTCTGTGTCTATTATTATGTCACCAGCGCTCCAAAAGTCTCAGTAATCCTTAAAAAATCCAAAAGTGTTGTTCGTGTGTTGTCAAGGAACAAACCGGTCGCACTGGTTAGAGGCGATCTATCGATAAACTCGGCGCGGGTACAATAAATTATGCATAACTTAGCGGTTCCTAGAGGGGCTGAGTTATTTCTTTGTTCGACTGTACACGAGAGAATGCACGGCACTCAGAACTTAGCCCTGAGCGTTATGTGCGCCTGGTTAGTAGCTTTACCAACTAGTATACGACACAGTCGATGGTAAGCGGTTACCGTAGACTTAGTTACGTAAATGGGCGCTTACAACACTAGTAGTTTCATTCGCTCGTTGTCAAGCTTATACGGTTTTTTACGGTTTGTTACGGTTTTGTTAGAATAGAGAAAAACTTCACCTTTTGAAATTTGTAGGTGTATAGATAGATCGGTGATTGCAAAAATATGGTATTGCTTTTGAATGCTCTTGTGAAAGTTAACTCTTATTTACCAAAATTTCATTGTTTTACCATAATAATGGTGCGCGACCCGGAATCACATTCGACGCCAATAAACCTATCAGACTGAAATATAGCTTTTCACAAAAACGCTAACACTGCTAACGAGCTGCGTAACGTGATCTCCGATCGTATAAGTATTAATAGTAGACACTAGGAATTGCCCGCGGCTTCATCCGGTGTTGTTTTTATTAGTACCCGTATAATTAGTACCTCGTCTTCACCCCATAAAAAAGTTTCATCACATATTTCACCACTTCAACCAACTCCCAACTGTCTATATTTAAGCTTAATTGTCCACTTAATAATAATAATATATCCTCACGCCTTCCCACAAGGATCCCCGAAGGGGTAGGCAGAGGTGTATAGGTAAAACCCACACACCCACTTTCCGCCAGAGGTATATTAGGTTCCAACGTGACAGATGGCGAATCCATTGTCCACTTAATTATCTAATATATCTTCACACAAGGGCCCCGTAAGGGGTAGGCGTATAGGTGTATAGGTAGTACCCACTCACCCTCTTTCCGCCAGAGATATATTTTTAGGTGCCAACGTGACAGATTGCGATTCTATCGCCTTTACTCAAGCACAACTATATATACGCCTTTGAATTTTTTCTCAAACGTAAAGGTTTGCTCTTGATATTTTCCTTCACCGTAATGCTCGTGGTGTGGTGACAATTGGGATTCGACCTTGCAATCTTTGTGTCTCACTGAACCGGCCGCCACGGCTAATTACATTACATTTAATTGCAACATTATAGAATTTAACATGCATAGTACAATTGGCGGTCCTATCGCACGCGATCTCTTCCAGACACCAATTGGATGGAATCAATCGATAAATGCACAAAATAATTGTGGATGGCAGCTTACAGCGTATATACCATTATTAGTTCGGCGTACTTATAACAGACGCATGGAGTATGGCTATTACTCTGCATACTTGGTGTACCTAGTGTAGTAACACTAGGTACCAACTATAGGATCGGGTATCGTGTGGAATAATTGTCTACTGTAGGTAACAGTTTAACTACGTCCGTTTGTAAATAGAGCAGTTGTTAAAAATAATTTTAACTAGGATCACAGATATTAAGGCGTTAAAGAAAAATATTCTTCACATTAAGAACAAACTGTGTATGAAAAGTAAGCTTGCTAGCCAATCGCTTATGCAAAAATCTATGTAGGCGTAAGATTATGACTTTGCGCGCTAAAAGGAGCTGCCTACACGGACGGCTTGTGAAACCGCCAAGCAAACAATTGATGGTCTTCATTTATCTGATACATTATGGGGTGGAATTCAAGTGAAAGCCATGATAGGTATAACCGACAGCGGAAATAACGAAGTGGTGCTGTGGTTAGATCCTTCGGCTTTAATTAGATTTCATGGGACTGCGGGACATCTCAATTGATCGTGATAGAAAATACACAAGCTATATTAATTTAAATTTAAAAAAGTAATGAAGAATACGAATTTTAGAAGATGAATATATATATATTATGTTCAAAAGACAGAGATGGGCGGATTGACAGGGGAGGTTTAGAAATATATATATATAAACCCTAGAAATAAAGTAAACAATGATTGTGGCTCGTACGTTTCAACTACTAGGGTAACAGAGGTTCGAGAGGGCATCGTCCATCCCTGTTCATACTTGGAAGTGATCCATCAGATATTATCACAGGATACACGCTACATTTTTTCCATTGCGGGGACATTAACCAATTAACCCTAGCCGGGTTGTGTGTTTGGACGTGATAAAATAATTTTAAATGAATGTCATAGCTTGCGAATGGGCGGAATTTATTTATAGACATGCATTATGCTGATTGCGCTGATCTCCTAGTGTGGATACACTAGCTAGGGAGAAACGCTTAATTTCTTTTCTCTACTCTATTACAGCGAAAATATGTTCTTTATGCTATACGGAGGAGAGAGAGACGAGGAATCCAGCTGTTTTTTCATCCTCATCAATTATTCCATAAGAGAAGAATACGATGTCACAGCAAAACACTTTAAAATTAATTGTATCATTTCCTCAAATTATAAACATTTTCCAGAAACCTATCCTTGTAGCCGCCAAGCAAGAAGTCTACAAGATAATAGCGCCTGCAGCTAGAACGGAAACTTGGAATTATTTACAGCTACTTTCAGTTTTGTTACTCGCTTCAACTTTGTTACTCTGTACCTATTCTGTAGTCGACGCTACTTGGCGGAACTTCGGTAGGTGCTTGTTTCCGCGAATTAAAGGTATCTTTTTATTTAGCATCTTAACGTTAGTAAACTGACTATATAGTAATACATAAATTATGTAGTACAGTGTAGTCTGGTACCAGGGATTCATCACAATACGAGTATTGAGGAGGAATTGTAAAGACATCTGACGTTCATGAGTAACGGCGACACTTGCATATCTCCAGCGAAAAGTGAGTGTAGGTAGTTACCTCTGCCTACCCATTCGGCCCTGATGATATAATACTTAGGGATGTATGTATGCCTCTATCTCCACTCACTTTGTTTCAAAATTTGTTTACGCAGCCTGGCTACCATTTCTTCAATTTACCGACTAACTTACAGTAAAATACAGCTTACGACTAAAGACCTGAGAAAACTTTTCTCCACCTCTAAAAGATTTAAATTGATGACATTTGTAAGGAAATTGAAGTTCACACAAATAAACCAAGGAGTTGAAAAACACTGACGCCGGGGTTTCATAGTTTCCTGGTACACTGGGAAGCGGAAATTATGTTTTTTACGTCATTTTTCTATTATAAATTGATTGAAAACTTTGTGTGAAGAAGGTTTTGCTCGAAGTTTGTTTTTGTTTAATCAATAAATAGCAGTCAGATTTACACTCGATCCTAAATTGATTGGTACAAAACTACTGGCACCCATAGCATATAGTGTAAATATGAAAAAAAAAAATGTATTTCTTCACCGGATAATGACAGCGTGCATTGCGGAAGGCTATATCCGTTGGCGTTGCTGGCGCCATGATCGCGATTACACTGAGGTATTAGATATATATCTATCTACCCTTCCATTTTACGGTCGATTCTACTACCATTGTCCATAAAGTCGCTTGACACTCGAACGTGTTCTCGACAGACAATATTGAAGCTGAAAGATCAGCATCTTTTGGAGCTTAGTACTTACCTTATTTACTTGGCGCATTATAAAAGTAAGTCAAGAAAGATTTGGAAGAGCTTTGGAGCTAAATGACGAATTGCGACGATAAAGAACAAGCTTGATAATAATGGTTAAGTATAGCTTTTAGGCTACATACTGATAGATGTATAGATGTCGCTATTCCACTGCTGATTAAGGAAAAAAACACAATAGACCGGTGCTAGAAAAGGAAATCTCGAAAGCCAACCTGCATACGAACACCACGGGTTGTATCGGTCCCCGTTCCACTAGTTCACGAGGAAGCAGGGCGAGAGAGGGCATATGGAGTTGCGAGACCGCATATGCACTAACAATATTCCTGCGCAGTATACCGTTATGAAGCGGTCGCTATAACCAAAATCGGTTGGATCATGATCATCATCATCATCATCATCGTCATCATCATATATAGGTGCCCCGAGTTTTCACCCATGCAAAATGTTATTCACCTAATTGAACGATTTTTTTCGGGAATAAAACATCATATACCTATTGCCATCCACGAACACGCGCCCCACTATTCTAATAAATAAAGTGAGCAACCTTCCACTAATGTTTGAGATTGTCGGTACACACAAATTAACTTTGAGTGCACACGCACCCTACAATTAATAGACTCGGGTCATACTCGGCGCATCCCGCGACACCCTCGCGTGGCGCGTCTTAGTGGATGGCACTATCTATAATAATGATTTAATCTCTGTGCCAAATTTCACTCAAATCCGCTCAGTAGCTTTTGGGTGTAAGGGAACAAAGATCCGTATAAAGATTCGCATTTATAATATTACTAGAATATCTGTTAGACCAGTGGACACGCAGTACGCAGCGTTAAAAGTACTCTGTGTTCCGTAGATCGCACTGTGTTCAGTACCTACGTGACGTCACTGGCGGGCATTGGCGCGAAGCGCCTGTGACCTCACCTATCTACCATCTAACATGGCTCGCTGCTTAGTTAGACTGCACTTCACGAGCTGTGCGCAGAAGGCGCTAAAAGATATATAATTACCTACGTGGATGGGTACTCTTAGACGATATCAAGGCTGCTCTAAGACCGATGTACACGGAACTTTAGCTTTATTTATTATTGTATAACGTTGTAGTTGTTGGTTGCATTCATCTTACTACTAGATTCAATTAAAGTAGACTGAATATATGCATATTGCAAGAAATACTTACTGTTCAAGTTCGGGAGATTACTGCTGTAAAGCTATTTGAATTCGGTAGGAAATGAACGGCGGTATATAAATCGGCGATGTACGACGGCGAGGCGGCGAATCAGGGATGTAGCGAGAGAGGTATGAAGCATTTTGAGAGAAGAAGCATAGAGAGTATTGGCAGTTGTCCTCAGAATTACAGATCTCTTTCGCTTCCTCCGCATTTATATAAACGACTGATAATAACCACCTTTAGCCTTCCGTACGTTCAATCCCATTACATTTTTTTACATCAACGTATAACGATAGGCATTTTAAACATCGTTTGTCGGTGGGTACCATCTACAGTGCATGTATTCTGTGAGTGAGGCCGATCTCCATACAATAGTCGGCGAATACTTACGCTCTATTACCGCGCTGCCTCCTGGACAGATACTGATGGAAACTGGCTCTAATGCTCAGTGAGAAAGTAAACCAACAAAGATTGAAAGATCGAATCAGGACTGTACCAATGAGTGTTCCTGAACTTAAGTACAGTGATTAGTCATACCGCGAGTTTTACGGTGAAGGAAAACTTTTAAAATATATCTCGGACGGAAAGTGGTTGTATGGTTATTACATCTCGGCCTCCGGGGACTCTTGTGAGGCGTAAAGATTAAAACACATATTCTTCGATCGCCATTGTTATTTTAATTTGCTCAGCAAGTTTCGCTATCCAGGGCCAATGTTGAACCATCGTTCATGTCAATGTCTGACGATGCAAATGTTCAAGTGTCCTACCTCTAGCTAGCTACTCTAGGTTGCTCGTTCACACCAATTGCGTCACCGACTCGCAGATGAGTGTGACTCAATTCTACTTAGCGAAAATGTTACGCTTTATTTCGAGTGAAAACAAAGCCTGCCATATTTGTCTGTGAAACATGTTTTATAGTTGTTGTGGCTCGCGGTTCCACCCGTGTTAAATATGAGTATTTATTTATACTAATATGTAATATCAATTAATGAGACTTCGCATTCGGTGTAATAAAAAAAAAACTACTTTTGAACTAATTTTAAATGAATTCAAAATAAAAAGAAAACACTCCTCCCCTTCTGCAAAATTTAATGACAAACATACAAATATTCACATATATAATATTTGCGTGGGATATTTTATTTTAACGAGCGTTTTTTCTCGCATTAAACAGTGTCAGATTTAAGTGATATCAATTCACGAGTACCAGGGAAACAGGTTGCAAAAGTAAAGGTTTGCGTAAAAATGTCGACCACGCCGCTGTAGATCCCTCGCTTCAACCAACTAGGAAACTGGATGAGAATGAAAAATGGCTCAAACCAGTTCTTGTACCGGTTAATTCATTGGGAAACGCATTGATAGAATGCATCGGATAGCGATGCAATCGTGTTGTCCTTGTATTGATCAGCTCCGCTTCCATTTAGGGGGGTTTCTCACGTCCATCAAGTTGTGTTAAGTGGCTTTGAAAGGCACTGAGAATACGCGTACGTTTTTATTCGGTAGCGCTAGGCGTCTTGGCGTATGATATTTTTTCAGATCTCGAGGGAATTCAACCTTTAAGAATTGTCGCAAATAACTATAAGGCTTACAATATTATGTACTACAGGGTTGGCTTATCATAATTCGCAATACTCGTCGATAGGTAAGAACCCAAGAACTTACTTCAGCTTCATCCAAATTAATAATTTTTAATATTATGATAAATGCTATAATAAAAATTTTGGATTTTATTTCGGTTGATAACAAATTGGTGATCAAGCAGTGGGTTACTTGAAATTTGTCCTATGAGAAGAATCATAGAGTGTGGAAAAGATAGATAAATAATGTACCTACAAAATAAGTGAATGAAACACCAGCTGCGTCACCAGGGCGGCATAACATATGGGCGATGGGTATAATGATGTCACTGCTCAAACACTCAACCACGGACTTGTGGTATGTGTCTATTTAATAGAAATTCTCGTTGATATTTTTTTATGACTATAGCTATTCCAATTAACAGTAATATATGCTCACGCCTTGCCACAAGGATCCCCGAAGGGATTGTATATTGAAGGGTTGTACAGGTAGTACCCACACACTCTCCGCCAGATATATTTTATGTGCCAACGCGACAGATGGCGAGTCCATCGCCGTAAATCAAGCACGACTATACATACGTCTTTGAATTGCTTCTCAAACTTCCTCTCAATGTTTTCCTTTACCGTAAAGCTCGTGGTGTGACTAATCACTGTACTTAAGTTCACAAAACTACGTAACATGTCTTTCTTCATCCATTATACACAGCGAGTAAGATTTCTATATGCAAGTCTTAAATAGCGACTTGCTACGACCGCCAATTGTACGGGAATTCATAAAATGACAGCAAATATTTTTAACGTCTGGCTAATGTCAAACGCTGAACGATGTAAACATGTAATTTGTCACCATTCATTCAAATGGGCAGCTCTCGTGGTCGTCGATCAGTTCAACTGAAGTGTTTGTTGATCTTACCGATTTAATTAATTACGTAATCTATGATATCGGAACGAAACGTTCGTGTGTAAGTGTTTACGCAGCTCTCCAGGGCTCCGAAGTAGGTTATAACACTTAATAAATGTGACAGACGACGGTAATAAAGGCGATAATTCACGGGAGGCCGCCGCCCGCCAGATGGGGCGCAGGCGCGACATGCAGCGCGGCTCGCTCCTAACATGCGGATTGAATACGTAAAAAGTACCATGCTTTATAGACACATACTTATTCATATAGAGGAAATAACTCTATAAGCCTTGCTTTTTGCCTCCAAGAAGAGAAAAAATAAAAATCACAACGCCATTTACCGATTCAATTGTATTTTTAAACCATCCATTTGTTTTATTTGTTCATTTCTGTGGGTCTATCCCACTGAAATATACCAATAATCGCATACCAAAATCCCACAATTAAGAGATTCACAAAACAGCTGGCGTGAACGAGGGTGTGATTGTAAGGCATGTTACGTTGGTTTAGACATATAGAAAGGATGAGTGAAGAAAGATTGACGAAACAGATATACAAAGCAATAGTGTGTGCAAGGAGAGGCAGAGGAAGACCACGTTCCAACTACCTGGATCAAATCGATCGGACGCTCAAGGACGGGTACGTCAAGAGTACTGGAAACAGACGAGCGTGCATGAAAAGTGATGAATGTGGACGAAGCGAAAGAGGTATGTAGGAGTCTAGAGAGAACTGGCGCTCTATACTCTGCCTACCCCGTTAGGGACTCGGCGTGATAATATGTATATCTTCGCGCCTTCCCACAAGGGTTTAGTTGCTACTCACGCACCCATTTTTCGCCAAAGATACAGGTTTAGGTGACAACGTGGCAATTTGTCTGTAGTTTCCGCTTCAGGCAGACACGCTGCCTGTTTGATACGCCAGAGAGATCAGAATTTCAACGACGTATGTATGGCGCTTGAGAAACGGGGATGGACTCGCCCTCTGTCACGTTGGCACTTACACAAACACACACAACTTGTATAAATGTATACTACATGAAAAACACTAGACACTTTGAGAGCGAGTGGGAGAAGTTGAATAAACAAATAAATAAATAAATATTTCCCCGCTATCACCATTAAGCCACGCTGCATTAAAATGAAATCGTTCCCGAGACACGCTGTGGCGAAGGACTTCCAGCTTTATGAGGCTGATCAATCATGCCTGTTCTGCATTAAGCATGGTGTAAATAAGCCGTGGTGGCCGAGTAGTTCGAGCAGTTGCCTGCGACGCAAAGGTCGCAAGTTCGAATCCCGACTGTACCAATGAGTTTTTCTGAACTTAAGTACAGTGATTAGTCACACCACGAGCTGAACGGTGAAGAAAAACATCGAGAGGAAACCTGCATACGTCTGAGAAGAAAATTCAAAGGCGTATGTATAGTGGTGCTTGAGTTACGGCGATGGACTCGCCATCTGTCACGTTGGCACCTAATATACCTCTGGCGGAAAGTGGGTGTGTGGGTATTACCTATACACCTCTGCCTACCCCTCCCCCCTTGTGGCAAGGCGTGAGGATATATTTATATATACATATTAAAAACGGAGTACATAAAATCACACCCCAATAATGTCTGTCTGCATACACAGATAGACATACAGCTAGCTGTACAGCTAGTGCCATGCATGAAGACGCACCCCACTAGACTTCCCTATCACTTTTGAATATTGACTACTGCAGGCCACGATAAGGCTTTGGGAAACATCACGGTTCGTTAGCCTAAATTCTCCGGTGATAATTATTAAAGTTCGAAAATTATATTGAGTTTTTAAATAATAATAATAATATATCCTCACGCCTTCCCACAAGGGTCCCCGAAGGGGTAGGCAGAGGTGTATAGGTAATACCCACACACCCACTTTCCGCCAGAGTTGCCAACGTTGAGTTTTTTACTTATATGCATATCATCACGCCGCGTCATGGGATGCAGAGAGAGTGTCTTAGAGAGAGATCTTTAAAATTACAGACTTCGTTCGCTTCATCTAAACATTTATTAGATTACTAGCTGTCCCGCCCAGCTTCGCCCGGGTGAAAAAGTAAAATTTCCTGAAACACGATCGCAGCGCCAATTGTGATGTAAGCTATCCTACATATAAATTTTGATCAAACTGCACATAGTGTGCAAATTTGATTGAAATCGGTTAAGTTGATTAGTAGCCCATCGCGGACTTGCGATAAAAATTGCTATAAAAAAGGTTATAGGGAGTAAATCTTTAAAGATAGACATATGCTGTCGCGGACTTTTTTTAGAACTTTTAAAGAGGAACAATTCTCTCATACATGATATTTGTGTAACTTAAACTGTTTACGCAACGGAAGCTCTCAAAAAGGAATATTTTTTCCCGTTCTGGCAACATTATTCATTTATGCTTCGCTTCTATTGGTCGTAGCGGGATGTTATATAGCCTAAAGCCTTCCTAGAGAAATGGACTATCCAACACAAAAATATTTTTTCAATTCCAAGCAGTAGTTCCTGAAATTAGCGCGTTCAAACAAACAAACTCTTCAGCTTCATAATATTAAGTATAGATTTCAATGATGGCCATGCATGATAATGAATTGCTCCTCTTGTAGATAGTTTATGTATGCTATTTTGGTATTTTTCTACCCCTACTAAGGGGAACAAATGTTAAAAAGAAAAACTGGGGAGTTTGTTTCGCAGTGTCTTCTTCTGAAAGGTTTCTTGGAATCTCTGGCATCTTTAGTAACGTAAGCTAACTTTTTTATTGAGTATGTGACGATCAATAAGTGTTCCATGTGTCCCTTACGTTGAATAAGATTTTAATTTAGATATATGCCCATCAGTTTCGAGTACTCTCGACATCCATCCTTGAGTGTTCGAACTCACTGTTTCACTGCGTTCCAGATATATTTGCTAATGTATATTGCATTCATACAAGTATAGCATCATCCAAACATCGCCAGTGCACACCGGCAAATTCCACGAAGGGTGGAGCGCCCACCGCGATATGTTAACCACCAATAAAACTGGCCATAACTTTTATTACAAAGTAGCAATGCTGAAATTATTACAACGGATAGTTCTCAGACCGCAAATGGATGTTGGTGGATTTATTGCTGGGCTTCATCACGCATGCGCGTTGAACTCCCAACCACCTCGCCGTTTACGCTTTTCCCTCTTCAGTAACAACTGTAAGCTCGAGATGACACCACGTTTGTAAGCCTCTCTCGTGGAATGTTCCAGAAGTTATACTGAATCGCAGAGCAGCTGCCGCATACAATATTGTTTTAATTGGATATTATGACTACGAAAGTCCTAAGGCATTGTTCTCGACTGCCAATATACCTACGTAATTAAATAAGTAGGTCGATCCAGATAGGTACAAGTTATAATAATGTATGTGGCGCACTTTTAGTGCTGGTATTTTTGCCTAAGGTGAACAGAAAAAGATTGTTGTCTGGCTAGATATTTACATTTACAAAGGTATTACATTTGCGTCTGTCACGTTGGCACCTAAAATATATCTCTGGCGGAAAGTGGGTATGTGGGTACTACCTATACACCTCTGCTTACACCTTCGGGGACCCTTGTGGGAAGGCGTGAGGATATGTATATATGTTTTTTCATTTCCAGGACTTTTTTTATTTATTTATAAAAGACAATAGTTCGTATACAAAGTTGTATGCACTAATGCCTGCAGTAGTTTTAACTACTAGGTAAAATACACTAACTGTGTCGCAGACATTAATACTCATCCCTTGATGGAGATGGTCACAGTTCCTATAAATAGAGGAGATACAGGAAATAACAGTGTGTGTGTGTGTGTATGCGTGTGAGAGATGGAAATTACTGGACTAGGCTTGAAATATTTATGATGAGAAATGGAAGGTCTGTCAGTGTCTTTTAAGTGTGATAACACATCCATACACATCACGCCGAGCCCCCCACTGGGCAGAGTAAAGCGTCAGTTCTCTCAAAACAGACGTCATTCGATCCACCTCCTTTAACGTAAAATTTCACAGTAAATCTTAGTAACTCAGAAACCCACAGTAAGTTAGAATCAGCAATATTGAATTTGCTGGGTTCATAAGAAAACTTGGCCATTCGGGCTCCGAATAAGCGATTCATATAGCAATACATTACAAAATGAAATATGTAACCAAGTCGTTAGGTACCTCAACTTATGCTGACTCAACGCTCAGTTGCTACCAGCGACGTAAGGAAACATGACTCCGCTAGCCATTGCTTGCACCGCTCACGCGCTGCCGACCTTGCATTACTGTGTCTCAAACAACCCATGGCTCAATGAAAAGAACCTCAGGTAGTACCACAACCTTATACGTCAAACATTGTGGGATCATGATTGACGCCTTATACACAAAGAGAGAGAAAATTTCCTTTCAAACTACATCTTCGGTGAACTAAAAGGCCCCAGCCGCTAGTATCTTGAAAGACTGTTTTGCCGTGCTCCTGAGAATAATATACATATAAGATCAGATATACATTAAAATGGATGGCGATGGACTCGCCATCTGTCACGTTAGCACCTAATATACCTCTGGCGGAAAGTGGGTGTGTGGGTATTACCTATACACCTCTGCCTACCCCTTCGGGGACCCTTGTGGGAAGGCGTGAGGATAGTATACATTAAAAAGACGGCAGGGCCGACCTGAAGTAGGATCGCCGCATCAAGATCAGCTTGGAAATCCATGCAAGAGGCATATGTCCAGCAGTGGACGCATATATGCTGAGAAGAAGAAGAATAAGATCAGAATGTATTATTTTTAAGCAAAAACACAATGTGATTCATCCAAAAACTTTAAATTAAATTCATAATAAAAATGTTACGTATCGCTGTCTGTACATTGAAGATATATTGAGAAAAAAAATGCTGCCCAAAGTCACTTTTCCACGCGGACGAAGACGCGGGCACAGCAAGTTAATAATAATATATTGCGTGCCATTTGTAAAATTTGTACAAAGACCAGGGTAGCTTTTAATATTTGAAGGTTAACTTGATATGTCGCTCTAGAAATTGAACCTTGCATTAAAAGATTGTGTGCTTCTGTCGCTCGACTTGACATTTCCTCACATTCCGTGCCGGAAGGGGAGGGCGCAGGTGTACCACCCACATTATGGAGATATATTTAGGTGCCAATGGTCACCGTTTGACGACTTCAGGAATAACTCTGGGTTTCTTTTCAAACATGTGTAGGTTCCTCACGATGTTTACCTTCACCGTTTTTACTATGATATAATTAACGTAACTAGAAACACCATAAATGGTATGTATATCATCCATATCATCAATGAAGGATGATTATCGAACCAGATACAGGTACAAATTGAAAGTTTGTGGAAGAAGAATCCGAGGTCTAACTCACTAGCTAGATCATATCGATCGGACAGGACGGATCATAAAGTCGTTAGAGCGAGCGCTATACCCTGGTGCTACAAGCGTCCATAGGCGGCGGTAACCGCGTACCGTCAGGCGAACCGCAAGCTTGTTTGCAACCTGTCACGAGTACTCGAAACCGGAGAGCATGAATGGAGAGACTGGTGAATGTGGACGAAACGGAGAGAGAGAGATAGAGGTAGGGCATAACGGGTTTCCCGTTCGAATTTGGAGCTGCCCGACTGGGGCAGGACCTCCACCTTATAGAAGTCCTATCCTCACGCCTTCCCACCTTATAGAAGTCCGTAGCCAAATAACACAATTTATTGTGTTGTGTTCCTACACGGTGAATAAGGTTTCCAGTAATGAGCTCCTTGGGGTGGGGGAGGATTGTTGTATTGTGTTGGCAGCAGAGGGATTAGTCTCATTATGCTGCCAACACAGTACAACTCTCCGAACACAGGGTGGCAATGCGCGGGTGATACTTCGGTATTGTAAGCGTGAATAGGCTGCGGTAACCGTTTTCCATCGGGTGGGCCGTATGCTTGTTTGCCACAGGGAGAGTCATATGTGTACCCCGTAAGGGAGACAGCGTCGTGGTATTTCTGTATGTCATCAAAATCATTGATTTGTCAAATGAACAGATGTCATATTACACCATTCGACCACCCAGTAATTCCAAGGAAGCTCAATTTCTCCGAAGCCGATACAGTTCACAACCACTTGCTAAGCCCAGTGTGCATTAGGAACACTGAACAAACTCGGTTTTCAAGCGACAATATTAGTGTAACAAGTTAAATTGTGTGTTTAGATAGTTGAAGTGATAAATCCATCTCAGCAATAATATTTGATCGTCTCGGGTGATAAATGATTTTATATCTTCGTACACAAACTCAAGTCTTGGTTTACGAAGACATCTTCATCTAATGAGATGAGGTCGATTAACCTCATCTCACTCATAATTCAATGTCCAATAATGACGACCGTCTAGTGGTTAGAGCTCCTGACTGCGAAACTCGAGGTCGCGGGTTCGAATCCCGCTGAGGACAGATATTTGTGTGATGAACACGAGTATTTGTACCTTAGTCTTGGATGTCCTATGTATTTATGTATATATCTATTTATTTAAGTAAATATATAATTGTCTAGTTACCATAACACAAGCTTTGCTTAACTTGGGATTAGGTCAATTTGTGTGGAATTGTCCCAGGTATTTTATTTATTATTATTATATATTTCACGTGATATATTAAGCAACATTTTAAAATCGGTCAAGTAGTTTTCGAGTTAAGTCATTAAAAAGGATTTTACAAACAATCAAGAACTTATTACCTCGAAAAGAATTACAATTTAATCGCCGCTTGGAATTCGATACCATTGACCTCTTAGAGTTAGAGCTCCTGACTGCGAAACTTGAGGTCGCGGGCTCGATTCCCGTTGAGGGCAGAT